>JAODAI010263723.1:0-10152 GCA_027575025.1 Scotoplanes globosa | reverse complement strand
TAAAAACGGAAAAAAAGGAATTCCCAAACCCCAAAACGGAATTTGACTTCTTAACTAACGGAAAATCAATGGCCCTAATAATGCTCTTTCATTCTTATTTATACAGCCGTTAGACAGCCTACCGACCGCTCAGACGTGCTTCTTTCAGCTTCGTCTGCCGCCGTACTCCAGCCAGCTCGTGATGGCGGAGAAACTGCGCTACGCCATCTGCAACTGCCGCTCCATCGACATGGACAACTACATGCTGTCCAGGAACGCAGAGAATGAGAACTTGTCCGATCCAGAGTTTACGTGATCCTAAGATGCCGAAATGTCAGGAGGAGCTAGAAAAGACTTTGCTCGCTTGACATCGGATTTATGTACGCCTTACTTTAAAACGAAAGAGTGGCATTTTGAATCCTACGGTTTAACTGGAATTTATGAAACGTAGCCGGCCACCACAAAGAGGCTGTTAAGTTGCAAGACATGCAGCCCAAAATCTCCAGCAGAACATGTTTTTTTCATATTTTCAATGAAAATGACTATAAATATGTTCACAAACATTTTAAGACACAATTTGGGCGTTATGTGTTGGTACAAAGTATGATACATTAATTCAATTTGATTTTTTATGCATTAGTTGTTTTTAATCTACAGAAATGCCTCTATTCTTAGAAGTTTGCACTTGGGATTGTCTACAGCTGATGTCTAAATAAAATATGCGTTGTTTCATTTCACACATTCTACTATTAACATATATTCATCAAATACCAACACAATGGGACAGGATGACTTTCACCATTCTATTCAGAGAGGATTAAAAAGTAGATGTACAGTGGGGCCTATCCTGTACCTGTGTGCATGTTACAATATATTGGTGTACTGTATGTGGTCCTGTTGACAAACTGTCCGTGTGGTAACACTAGGCTATGCATGCGTCTATGCAGTCATAGTACTGTAGGTAGTGCCAGTCACCAGTATACACTCAGTGCAGTGTAAATACACTGCAGATACCGTTGCATGGTTTGGCTGGGACTACTATAGTCCTGTATGAATGCAGGTCAGTGTTGCTCACTGGTGCATATAGGATGATTATGAACTGTTATCCAGGCAAGTATCAGCTATAGCCACATCAGGTACCAGGAGTGATCTGATTTGCTGCAGCTTACAAGGGTGGGTGAGAACATAATGAATCATAATCTGACTGCAGTATTTTGAGCACTCTGCAGAGGTTATATATAGAAATCTGCTATAGAAATCTGCTATCTATACGGATGTGAGCTACAGTGACATCGTCGTGTACCAGGAGTGGTCCGTTTTGCTGCACCTTGCAAGGGTGGGTGAGAACGTAATGGCTAAGCTTGTACCTTTTTCAAATCTGTTGAAAACCTCTGAACATTACAGCCCCTTTGTTGTGGACGTTTATGTGAATAATGCCGCGGCAGTGATGCCGGTAGCGGCATTTGTAGATACTATATATAATTTATTATCTGTCTGATATTGTGCAATAGCAGAGAGTTAGTTGTGTTACCGTTCAGTTGAAAAGGAGCCTTTCAGAAATGGAAATAGTTGAGAAATAAAAAAGTTATTTTAATGTAAATGTTTAATATAATATCTGGTAATCCCGATTTGCGGAACAAGTTTAGTTTCTTTTATATTATATGGTTTTACGTGAAATGTGTACATTGTGTGCATTATTATTGTTTTAAGATGTAGCGGCATTCGGCGTTACGCTTGCAGAATGGCAGCCGTGTTGCTGGACCCAATTGTTGTTTTCGTTTACGCAAGTCTTAAATTTTATTGACCAGCAATTGTTGAGGTTTTCTTTTTTTGTAAATTATAGAAAAATGCTTTATGGGTTTCTATGTCCTTTTAATCTAAATATTAAGATTATGCAAATTTATTGATTGAAATTGATAGTTTGGGCAACCGTTGTTGATGTAGAGAGGAGTCTTGGTGCTGGGATGTGATTTTTTTGTGGATAAATTTTGGAGGGACTGGAGAGCAGGTATATTGTCAAGCGTGTACTTTTATGCTAACTAGAAGAACAAGAAAAACACAAATAAACACCAAAATGAAAAGGTGGCGACTCTGATTATTACAAATGTGGATAATATGGTGGGACAAAATTTATTAACGGTATATAGTATATTAGGATTATGTATGTGAAAAACAGATTATGATTCAAAATTATAAAATTGTTCAAGTATGGGCGACCATATAAGGATATAATATTTAAGTAAAAGGCATTATCTAGTGAATGTTGAGGAGTATTTGTATTTAATTGATATTATCACTAAGATTTGAGACCATCTGTACTGTAACGGTATTATCTAGGTATTGCCATTTGATAGCTGTTAGTCTCTCTACAAACATTAACCATTATATATTAAGGAGTAGGCTGTGGCGTAGTGATAAGAGCTACGCTCTTGTACCACTTTGTCAGGGGCTCGATTCCATGCAAGTGGGATGACCATGTCTACAACTATAGTTTTACTCCGGGCACTCCTGTTTTCCCGTCTATCACCTTGTCCGTTTGTTGAGTCACAGGGCCGTTGGGAAGATTAGCCAATGGCTACCGAAGTTATCCTGACATGAAGTGTTGAGATAAAAAAAAATGGGAAAATTCTTCATAACAAATGACTTGGAATTCATTATAACTGTAGCTATATATATTATATTATCCAGGAGCAATTTTAAATTAATTCTTATTTATGAGGAGGAAGACACATTTGTTTTTTATTTATAGTGAGGCGATATATAGTTGGTGTAGTACTACTATTGGAGAATACTATTACTACAAAAAGTGTATATATATATTTTCTTTGAGAGGTAACATAAAATGAATGGCTACTCTGTTTGGCCAACTATAACTTAACAGTACGGTGCACCTTTACAGTAATTCTATTTATGCAAAAAACCTTGATTGTAATTCTTGGTGCAAGGTTTGATGGTGATAAAACTAGCCAGCGGGCTTATAAGTGTACCCTGTTCTGTAGAGCATTGTCCATGACCAGATGACTCTCATTATATTCCAGTGGCTCTAACTGGTATATTAAAGCCTTTTTGTGGCTCGTACAACCACTACTGCATTGGACTTATGATCGTAAGGTTACAAGTTTGCATCTGGAGTGATGATGATTATATTCCAGTGGCTGTAACTGGTATATCAAAGGCTTTGGGTGGCTCATATAACCACTACTGCAGTGGACTTATGATCGTAAGGTCACAAGTTTGAATCTGGAGTGATGATGATTATATGCCAGTGGCTCTAACTGGTATGTCAAAGGCTTTGGGTGGGTCATATAACCACTGCGTTGAAAAGAGCCAGGAAACATTATCAATCAATTAATCATACTTGTATGGACAAGTGACAGGATCAGAGCTCAAAGTATAACAAGACAGGTATGACCCACCAATCTATACTCATGGATATAGGATCACCATGCGCGATAGGTAACCACTTCAACTACTCCTTGTCAAAAATGGACGAATACACAAAGTCAACAGGAGTAGCGTTAATACTAGCTTAGGCTACTACTCCTCCTCCCAGTGATTTATTTTCTCTATACGGAGAGCAGCTACGTGCTTGCATTGACCAAATATACGCGTAGTGGTCTAATGGCGTGTCGGGGGGGTTGACCACACCGTACGTACATCATTACAAGTGTGTAAATACACAGCCAGCTAGGGTGAAACGTATTATTCAGCTATGTATGGCAGATTGCACAGTGAAGCGAAGTGCTTAGGAATACAAATTAAGATCTGCTCCGTTAAAAAAGTGGTTACCCATTTGTATTGTTACGTGAATGGTCGAAGTTATATCCATGTGTATAGATCAGTGGTATGACCCCAGTCAGAGTCACTTGAGGTCACAAGGTCACAGTGTTCAACTATCGGATCATTGGATCATCCAGTGGCTCTAACTAGTATATGAAAGGCTTTGGGTGACTTATATTACCTCGTCTTTGAAAAGGATCAGATGACCTGGCCAATCAATTAAAATATGTATTTCTTAACCCCTCCAAAATCAAACCAAAATGGATGCGGGATGATGGCTGTATTTCAGTGGCTCTAACTGGTATACGACAGATTTTCGGTGACTCGTGCAACCTTGTTGAAAAAATGGAGGAAACTTGATCAATCATTGGATCCCCAATCCCGATACTTTATCTTTGTTGTTTCTCTTCACCCTGTGGTTCAGTTGGGATACATGTACTTGATGCCACTGCGTGTGTCGTGGCTCCGTGGTTAGAGCTGCGATCCCGTGATCCAAGGATTACAGGTTCGGAAACTGACGGATCCATTTTACTTTACGTCTTTATGCCGGATATTTAATCCTGATTGCTTCTCTTTACACCCAGGAGTAAATGGGAACCTGCGAGGTGTTACCTGTCAACTGACACTTTTGCAACAGTTACTCTTTGCCTACGTATATAGCTGGTTGTCGGGATCCTGGAGGTTTGGATGTCAACAGGACAACTTTGGTTGTTCTCTGCCTGTTGGCTGTACGATATCGTCCCCAGCTATGGGGTGAAATAGTAAACTCTTAATTGAGGTTGGGGGTAAGCAAGGGCATGCTCCCCGTATAAAATCATGCTCCATTAAGCCCTCATGATGGCGACATCTATTGTGGCAAGAGTGAGGTGAATCCGGCCATCCCCGTTAAAGGGGAACAACCCGGATCAAAACTGGATAAATGATGATGATGATGATATGTGGGTCAAAATCACCAATGACCAGGTTTAATAGTTGTTGTAATGCTTATTGAGTTCCATAAGACATAATGTACTATTATAAAGCATATTAGTATGACATTGTACGTATGTGTATGTCGGACATGGTTTAGCATTGGCCAAGGAAAAAAATGTTCAGCTGTTTTTTCCTCAAATAAAGCGCGATATAATTTTATATTAATGTGAGTTGAAACTGCTTCTGCATTGTAAATTACGTTTCAAAAAAATTAATTTACTTATTTATTTATTACAGCATGTTTTGTTAAAAACATTCAAAGTCACTTTGTTTCAAAAGAAGAACATACTTAATATGAATCTAATATGTGCTTCATTATTGATGTTCATTCTTCTAGATTTAACGTTACATTATCGGTGTGTACATTATGTATTAATATTTGATGTCGCTCAATAGATATGAATCCCTTCCCTAGGCTCCGTCCGCCCAGAATCGTGCGTATCCCTCCGATCGTCTGTTCCAGTCTGTGCGATCTTGTGTGCACATCTCTGCCATGTGGTGCCGGCTATCTGTGTGACACCACCAACTGGAAACAGGAGTAGAGGACAACAGCGCCGCAGATGGAGAGATGATATCACACAGATAGCCGGCACCACATGACAGAGATGTGTACAAGATCGCACAGACTGGAACAGACGATTGGAAGTCTACGCACGATTCTGGGCGGACAGAGCCTAGGTCAGGTATATACAAAGATTATATTTTTTTCTACGACATGTAATGCTAGTTACGCATACAGGATGTTAACATGTGTGACAAGCTGTAGCGGTTCATTTGAATTTAAACTGTATGTCTGTTGGAGAGTGGGAGGAAGGACATGTATTCCTGGTTGACAAGTTCTGTGTCGTGTAAGAAGGTATTGCATACATATCGTAGTGTGTAAACGACATCCAGTTAGGAGAGCCATGTCGTTAGTAGTCACTTTTTGCACATTTTCTCAGTTATTGAGGTTTCGAGGATGTGATGCTAACCAATGTTGTCGAACCCAAGCCCCCACAAAGTGCATGTTATTTTAATGACTTGAGCTGTTGACAATCCGAGATTACTAATAAAATCAAATTCCCACCCCAAAACTAATTCCAGGCTCCTGTGCTAGCATTTATCTGTCATTATTGTGCAATTATTGATGGGCATCTGATGTTATTTGCTACAGTATTTATTATTTGAGCACTCCGTATTGGTCATGCATAAATGGTGTCACAATCCAAAACATTGTTAAATATAAATATATTAAATATTTAACCAAAATATCAACAACTTTATGTCATATGTGTTTCTCATTATTTAAGTGCATCGTGAAGCCTAATAAGAGTTCTAGACACCACTCCTCCGTCTACCATGATGTTTTGGTTTAATGAAATGAGAATTGATCCTTTAGAGCGTTGGACTTGTGACCGCCAAGGTCAGGGGGGGGGGGGGTTCTAACATGGGGTGATGAAGGCTGTATTCCAGTGGCTCTAAACGCTGAGATAAAGGCTTTGGGTGGCTCATATATGTTGTCATTGGAAAGGCCCTGGCAACCTAATCAATCGATTGTGACCGCCAGGTCAGGGGGAGGGGTTCTAACACGGGGTGATGAAGGATGTATTCCAGTGGCTCTAACCGCTGAGATAAAGACTTTTGGTGGCTCATATATGTTGTCATTGGAAAGTCCCTGGCAACCTAATCAACCGATTGTGTTCCAGAAAAGACCACACAAGCGTAGCACAGGGTAGAGCATCCGCCTACAAGTCGGGAGACTGAACAGTGGGTCCACATGCCAGACCACTGGGTCATACCGAAGACTTGTAAAATGGTATTTTTTGTCTTCTCGCTTGATGATCAACGTACAAGATTGGAGCATGGTCAACAATCCAGTGATCTTCGATAGGGTAAAATTCTGAGTACGGCGCTATCTTAAAACAATTTGCTCACACCCCAAAAAACACTTACGAGCTTGACCCAATGGCGTCACACAGACACATAATGGACTAAGCACCATAAAGCCAATGCCCATCCATCCACTACCTCTAGCGCCGTGAATACAACCATCATGAAAGAAGTGAAACAAACCAAAGTCTCTAGTATAAGTCACAGAGCCATCTTTGTCATGCATAATAAAGGCTTTGGGTGGCTCATATAACCTCTGTGTTGAAAAGGGCCAGGAAACCTAATGAATCAATGAATCAATTGAACCGAAAGGTTACACAAGTACAATCCGTGAATCAGTCACATAAAAGCCATCAATCCATGATCTACTTTCATCTTTAGGTTTTGGCGTTTTATAACTAGCATGGACAATGATGTCCCCTCCTTTTTCTGCATTTTTTTTTCCTTGTTGTGTAGTGGTGTTACTATGGCTGTCGTTAGTGGTGACATTTCAGACAGTTTGATTTTCGTGTTCATGCGGTAACGTGATTTGAGAAGTCATGCTCGGAACTACAATGTCTATGTGGCTCTGGGTTGGCAGATTTCCAATACCGTGGCTTATGGAGGCTAGCGTTTTGTTTGGGTATCATAGAAATCACTACGAGGCCTACATTTAAGAAACCACCATGCATTTTGTTTGCTTTCTTGATGATGTTGATATCACATTCTGTAAAAACTTGACTATATGCGATAAACCGCATTACGCACATATACCATCTTAAGAAATGTTGTCTGATTTTGCAACCTAGTGAGAGATTACAGTGCCACCCAGGTTTTCTGAATATATTCATCAGCACAGCTTCCTGATGAATTGTGTAAACAAACTTGTATTGCCATAGTTAAAACCGTCTTCCAGTACTGACAATCCATTGTCTTTCAGGATGTGTGTTGTAAATGCAGGATTACATCAGGAAGTTGACACAATAGATACGTCTGGTAATTGTGTTTTCCTGATATGCCCTGGATATTAGTTTGGGACTCATTTTCAACGGACCATTTGTGCATCATGGCATATCAGGCATCATGTCATCCCTTGGTCTTTACACTATGTAGCTTTTATGCTGACTCTACTCCGGTATCTAGAAACTGATATATCCCGGGATTTGGGGCAGCTTTTATAACCTCGTCCTTCAAGTGGCCAATGAAATCTTACCAATCACTTAAACAAATGAAATGAAGGGAGCTTTTCCAACAAAACCGTATTAGTCTGTTTTTTAAACTGATACAAGGCTAGTACACGATAGGCCTACTGTTCACCCTAGGCAATGGCAACACATTGACTACATTAACATGTAACTGATACATTATAAACCTAATTATTCTGCCCGACACTTCCTACCGTTTCCAAATCTCATTAAGGAAAGGAAGGACCTTGACATATAACTGACACATTATAAACCTAATTATTCTGCCGGATGCTTACTACAGTTTCCAAATCTCATTAAGGAAAGGACCACGCTCTGCTGATGCATTAAAAATTTACAATAAACAAATTGATCAAAGCCAACTGGTCAAAATACCCGTAGACCGATGTTACACTTTTTAAGAGGAATATATTGTTCAGTAAAATGTTAACAAGTTGGGCACAATTCCATAAACACATTCCGCTGGATTAATGGTCGCCAATAGCGCTATTACATCAAAGTAGGTCAAATAAGCCGAAAACCTAAATCCATCAACTGTACATTGATTGATTGGTTGTGTTTAACGGCTCATTTCTAACCTTCCGGTTTAATAGCGCCGTCCTCAGATTTTTTTCCTAGTCGAGGATCACTGGATTGTTGACCATGCTCCAATCCCATACGCTGAACATCAAGCGAGAAGGCAACATGCACCATTTTTAAAGTCTTCGGTATGACCCGACCTCCAGAGTATTATCACGCTGCTGTGTGGCACAATGAGACTCGATTGTGTGGCCTAGATAACACAGTCAATGCAGGTGGGTGGGCACATGATGTAATACAACAAACAAGAGAGCTTATATGATGGTTTGTGAATGTCTGGTATTATGTTTACATGGTAGGGGGCGACCTCGTTTGAGATGGAAGGCCTGTGTTGAGGGGGATTTTAGGAGAGCTGGTGGTATGGAGATTGGAGGGTCGTGGTTGTGGATAGAGGGAGGTGGAGGGCTTTGGACAATGGTACGGCTTTCGGGTAACATTTTCTTCCTCACCCCTTGTTGGGGATTCATGGGGTATATATATATAGAGAGAGAGAGAGTAATAGTAGTGTGTTCGGGGCACAATATTGGAGCAGATGAGTATGAATATAAGACAGCAGATTAGAGACAGACCTTCGATAGACCCTAGCTCCAATATCATGAGCTGAATACACTACTATAGTACTATTGATATGTAAACCTATTAAATACCAGACATTCCGACAAGCCAACAGATAAACTTACTCATTTAAACAGTAGGAAATACAGAGTTACCGGAATTTTAAAACAAAAGCTGAGAGTTTCAAAACCGTAAACATGTAATGATTCAACTGCACTCATTCTTAGTAAATATTCGCTATATTATATGGATATGAATGCGGACGGACACAATTATTGCGGACCGCTGATTGGATCCAACGATCCAATGTGTGTCTATGCATTGCTCTATGGTTAGTAAAATATGACAAGGACAACACATGTGATGGAAGATTATGTCATTTAATAAACATCCGAAAGTAGCAGCCAATGATATAGCTCGTAAAATACACTCCCAATTCATTATAAAAGAAAACAAAATTAAGTTAATATAACAAGGGCTACAAGTATTGTAATTGTAATACTTGGAACGCCGTTTTCCGTTTAAGAAAACATGTCATGTCAACATATTATAATATTGTATTGTGTCGTATCACTTCAGATGCATCAGAGATATCAAACGGTGTAAATATTAATTAAAATGATCAATAAGGATCAGTTACATAATCCATAGTGAACTACGATGCATGAGAAATTGTAAACATACTTTTATTTACAAAGTACAATATGTGTATATATATATATATATTTATATATAGGTCATAATATATTTGCCATATATTTCATTTTCATGATATTATACCTTTATACTATAACAAATCCACAGTTACTTCTAACGATACATACTACAGTAATATAAGCTATGTGTAGTTTACAATTGAACCATGCATGATATTTAACGTCAGCCAAGACATTGCTTACAGAAATAGGACGTATTATTGTACCCATTTGGGGGTTTGCTGAACTGTTCCGAAGTTACAATTCCTAGTTGTTTTGAAGGTACACCACCCATTTGCCAGAAAGTTGTATTGTCATACATGTCATAGTGTCATATTGAAACACAGTCTGCCTTGCATAAAAGTCCTAGAAGTTGTACTTAATTATGTTTGGGTTCTGCACGTGATGTCATTTTAAAGATGTCGAGATATCCCAGTGGTTAGGGCACCGGACTCGTGACTGTGAGGTCGCCGGTTCGAATCCCACCCATTGATGTCGTCACGCCATCAGCAGTTGTCAACCGTGGATCAATTCAGCTT
>JAODAI010263612.1:0-10152 GCA_027575025.1 Scotoplanes globosa | reverse complement strand
TTGTTGGGCATCCGTGCAAGTTGGGTTATTCCACGAAGCTATGTTACCCGTGCTACCACCTAGCGATTCCACTACCACGCTTGATGGACATACCACAACGGGCGGTGTGTTTGTAACTATAAATAAATAATTTGACATAAAATATGTATCAAATAAATAATATACATCGTGTAATACGTAATTTATATGGGTTATTTCTTTAATTTTGGAGTCTATACTACCTAAGTGATCGATTATGTGCCTGATCTTTCTTAACGAACACGAAATTATTCCGAGCAGGTCAAAGATCACTTAAAGTATATACATTTGATAAGTACAGACATGAGGGTTGTATATACTTGCCATTTTTATTTTTGAAATCAGCACAGCACGGTACACCTTGTGTACCGGGTTAAAAGTTCAAATAGTCAAAAGGTCAAAGATCACATTGAAATTAAGCAAATGGGCTTAGCTTAGTAGTTACGGACTAAAATATATATTGATTTGAAGGGGATGTGTGATAGAGCTCGTCGAAATGAGTAAAGCTGTGATATTTTCGCTTGAATCGGATATCCGGTTCTCGAGTTAAGATGTTTCGAATGTCGATTATTCAACTTTTTTGTAATAATTGTATGTGGGAACATCGGAATGAATCAATATCTAAGTATTGTGAATACATAGTTGAAAATGTTTCCCATAAAAACACCATACCATACAAGATCGTTAACGTTCACTTGTAGACTTAAAACTCCCACTGAGGGTTATTGCATGACTTTTTTTCAATAACTCCATGTGCGAACGTCTGAACACAATACAAATGTCGGCATTGTATGTTTATCATGCTTGCGAATCTTTTTTTATAAACCATCGTATCATATAAGGTCATTAAGGTCACTTGGAGTCTTAAAACTACCCAATGAAGGTAGTATACAATTATTACTTGACGTTTTTTGCATTAACTCCATGTGGTGAACCTCATAATGAAATAAAACCAATCTGCATTATATGGGTATCCTGATTGCGAATGCTTTTCATAAAAATACACAACATAGTACAAGGTCATTAAAGGTCATTTGGAGTCATACAAATTAATAATTAGGGTAGAGGTTAGTTATTCGTTGACGATTTTAAGGTAGGGGTCAAAACGCGTACATCCGTGTGTGTGCGTTCGTGCGGGCGGGCGGCTGGCGGGCGGGCGTATATGTGCACGCATAATTTGTGTTGCAAACTCCTCCTCCTCGACAGCTTTTTTAAACTCGGTATAGAGATGCACTATGATGAAACTCGGTATCTGCTATAATTTCGGGAAAATACGATGAAAGTTCAATGTCAAAGGTCAATATCAAAGGTAAAATTTTGTTAAAACTATTTTTTTCGCTCGGATTTTTTTTCGACCAAATTATTTTCTTAAATTTCCTTTCAAAGATTTTGGTTTGTTTTTATTTTTTTACAAACTTTTTTCCCAGCATCGGAAAAATCCCAATTGCCGCCCCCCAAAAATATACTCGCCACATTTTGTTGTATCTCACCGCCCCGAAGGGACTGAGGATATATTGTACTTACTTGGCCATTGGTGTAGTAACCGTTACGGTTACTATAGCAACATATGTATACTATAGCAACATATATACTATAGCAACATATTGTAGGGTAATCGAAGGTTTTTGACAACTCCATTTTGCGGTAGGGTTCAACATGTGTGTATCCGGGTGTGTGCGTATGGGTGTGTGTGTATGTGTGTGTGTGTATATGAAGCTCGGTATGGACATGCGCTATGATGAGACCCGGTGTTGCCTAGAATTTCGGAAAAAATAGGATGAAAGGTCAAGTTCAAAAGTCAATATCAAAGGTCAAATTTAGCTGTATAGTACACATAACACTACATGTATACATAATATAGAACCACACTGCACTCAATTACTCTTTTCTCAGATTTTTTTACAGAATGTTTAACATCATTTTTTACCTATTTTTTGTTGCAATTTTTACCATCAAAAGGTCCCCATAAAAAAAAATACCAACATTTTTCTTTCCCTAACATTTTTTTTCTTAAAAAAATCCCCCCCAAAATATACTCACCACAATATGAACCCAATTTTATTTTAGTTTTTACCATTCTGTTTGACACACTTTTCCAAAGTTTTTTCAATCATTTGTATTCCCCCAATAAACAATTTGGCGGCCCCTACATATGTTTATCCTATGATGCCATTGTTCTCTATAAAATAATATAACTTTCGGTTTTAGAAGTACAAGACATTATGTAGATTAGATTTCGGTAACTATGTATTTTTTAAACTAAATGATCATGCAACATGTACCAAAAAGGTTAAAATACATAAAATTAAACTCATGTAATGCAATAATTAATGTATTTAGTGAATCCAACAATCTAAAATAATATACTACTGTATGGCACATGTACATGTATTTATATAACATTGGATTACCAATATAATTTAAGCTATGGTTAATAATATGCACATAATACACCTAACGTAGCACAGTGTCACTAGTCTAGAATAGTAACTGTATTGTTTAGGTGCCTATTTTTAGTCTAGAATATTAACTGTATTATTTTACCACGTAAAATGATAAACAACCACTACTTGACTCTATCAGGTGTGTATTACACCAAACAACTGCCCCAAAATATATATTTAATAATAATAATAATAATAATGATGATTTATATAGCGCTTTTCCTGCATATGACCAACAGTCACACCTCAAAGCGCTTTAATGTCTAAATTGAGAACAATTACATTGATATACAAATGCCATACTAAGTCAATGCACGTCCTTCCGTTACCGTCCTTCCGTTACCAAAAAATAACGGAATCGTTCAATATTATAATAATAATAAATACTAATTCAATGTATATAGCGCCAGATATACAGAGTATACTAATTCATTTTATATAGCGCCAGATATCCAGAATATATACTGTTCATGGCGCTGAACAACAAATACATCACTTAAATAAGTGGGACTTTAGTCGCCTCTTAAACGACTCGAGAAAAGGAGCTGACTCAACTCCGGTAGGAAGTGAGTTCCATAATCTGGGGGCATCAGCGCAGGTTACGATTCGGCCGGTATGGACGTATAATAGTTGACAGGTAGGATGGAGCAAGGTAATGGATTGATTTGTATGTTAACAAAATCATTTTGAAAGCAATCCGTTGTTCAACTGGGGAGCCAGTGCAGCGATCGATTTATGGGTGTGATGTGGTCTCGCCGCGTCGTTTTCGTAATCAACCGAATGCACTAGTTGAGTGAGAATTGATAGTGGGAGGTACTTTTTTACTCTGGATATGTTCTTTAGATGAAAATACGCCGACCTACATGTGGACTTGACATGTTTTATAATAATATATTATTCAATATTTTTAGAATTTTGAAACAACACCATCAACTATATCTTCTATCAATTGCTATTTAGTCAGTAAGAAGTAAAACCATAACTAGGCTATAAGCTAATCCCCATTATATTACCATTGTTTTGGTAAATAACCAGTCAGTGACAGTCTATACCAACATATAGACATTTGTGTTTTTATTAAGTATTAAGTTTGGTGTATCCTGGTCCAAAGATAGTGAAGTCATTGTATTGATTTTGACTAAATGTCTAAGTTACTGTTTTTCCAATAACGTAGAAATGGAGAAATTGTAACATAACGTTAATACTAGCTAAATCCATAGCCTAACCTAAAGGTCCTAACGTTTTCAGGCTAGACCCTAGACTCAGGTTTCATAACTTAATTTGATGGTACTTTTAAAATAAGGTGGGACTAACTTTCAAATACTAAGTAACCTACACATTTACCACATTGCCAGTTGTATTAGTTAAAAAGTTTCAGTCGTTGGTGGCTACTATGACAGTTTCACATTCGTCTATTCATTGCCAAAATTGCCGTTAATTCAAGTTGTACATTGCAATCGCCAGGATCAATCATAAATTCAGCCGCGCGTTATGGTAAAATCAGAAATATTTTTTGTTGTTGATATTTTCGGAATTTACCTATTACCTATTTTACATGTTTGTGTTAAATGTTTACTCCATTGTAGAGCTTCATTTGGTGTTACATATGAACATGAATCAGATGGTGGCATAATTCATATGCATAGGCCTAGTGCTGGTATATAATTGGTATTGTATGTCGTGTAATATGTGTGTTGAGTGTTGTTTGTTTTGTAATGGGGGATAATGTTGATATACAAATTTATTTATTTTTGTATTTAGGTAAAAAAAATGAATGGGCGTAATACACATATGGTCGGGTATATATTGCCTAACGGAGACCACTATGACGTCATCTGGCAATTATGACGACGGTATAGCGATCTACATTCGGCTATAGAAACCTCTCATCTGTGTATTGCCCCGTAAGCATATATTTTTTTCTGATTTACCATTTTTACGCTTGATATGTTAAAAATCATATTTTTTTCCTCAGCGAAATATTTTCGTTTTTGTCATTTTGTCGCCTGTAAACTAGTTTTTGGTGAAGGTATTATGCGTAATTTTTTTATTGTTGAAGAGATTTGTGTTATTTTAATCTTTTTGACTGTCATGTGTTACATGAACCAGTGAAATATAATTGTCTATATTTATTGCTCCCGTAATTTTATTTTTAATGCTAAGTTGTATATTTTTGCAAGGTGGCAGTGCAAGGAAAAACAGCTATATATTTTTTTTTTCGATTTGTGATTTTTAAGTGAAAATTGTATTTATCGTTTTTCGTGTTTTTTGTGGATACATAGAAGAGTAGTAGACAAAATGGGGGCTTCTGGAACACTTTTTTAAATTATTGCTGGACCCTAAAATGAGCCGGAGCTGAGTTGTTATGGACCAATACAAGAATACAAACTGGTACAGAACCACCATTGTATATACTATTTATGTTTCAATTAAGATTTTATGTAATTTCATGTATTTTGCAGAAAAAATGTGAAATTATATATATGAATGTTAATAACACAAAAATGACATAATTCAGATTTGTTTGACACTATGTTGTTCAAAACATGTTTTTAAATATGCACACTACATTGAAGTTATTCGGATATACACAGCTGGGATCCTTGCAGGGGAATAAAGCCAACCCCTCTCCCCCGGCTGGCATGCGAACACCAAAACAGCCCGTGTAAGTTAGGGTTAAATTGCATCAATTAGTACATTAAAACTAATACATACCTACAACAGAAACCTGGAAGCTACATGTGTCAAAAGCACCTGGGATATCTGTACACGTGCATGTCACTGTGTTGTTCCCTACTCCAGCAAAGAAATATCCGCTCATAGGATTACAACCGAGTGAAAGTGTATTTGTATTTTGCTCTGCATCTGTGCACGTTGGGTTATTCCATGAAGCTAAGTTACCCCAATTACTACTCAACGATTCAACCGCAAAGTTTGATGGACATATCACTACTGGCGGTGTGTTTATAACTGTAAATAAACGGAACATTTAAACAAGAAATACATATTGTGCATTATTCAATAACCGTATGTGTATTATAGAGAGCCGGTTTCAAAAGGCATTAAGTATGATTTATTCAATAACAAATACAAATTAAACAACTTAATGAATAACAATAAAACTAAATAATTTGAAATTAAAAGGTGAATGTAAATTTGTATCACTTGTATCTATCAAACAAGTAAGAGTATTATATAATAATGTTTCTAGAATCTGCCTTGTTTAGTTAGTTATGCAAATTCGAAAATGTGGAAGTAAGTTGTTATTTTCAACAAATAATATCCCAACACTTTAATATTTCGCAATAATAATAATAATATTACTCCAAAGTTGACTTCAAATTTATGAATTGGATGACCACCCGGCATAAAGTTGTAATTTAAAATTTTATGCTTCTCCCACGTTGGTAATCGCTTAGCGTCGTACACTAAGTAAGCTCTCTATGCCATGATTATTATTACTATTTTGTATATAACTTTAAATATCAACGAGTCCTAAAAATGCTGGTTGAATTTTAACTACTGATGCTATCATCGGATGTACACATGGTTGAATCCAAAAATGGCTGCAGAACATTATTTACGTATATAGCTGTATAGTGATAAACGAATCGTGATTAAAATATTGTTGTGGCAATCGGTGTCTATGTTCAATGAAGCGATGCTTTACGCATTAGCATACACTCGCGAGTCAAATTATAAACGTTTCCTCGAAAAGGTGTAAATCTGGATTGATTGATTATGTAATAGTATCAATTGATTCACTTGTCAAATAAAGGATCATATGATCTAAACGTCTTATCATATCCCAAAATACAGACCCCTTATGTGGTTTACATTCCAACGTGTACATGGTACAAGGGAATATATATATATGTGTATATATACAAACACATCATCATACATAAATGTTAACGTAATCAACTCACGACACATGTCATAATACATACCTACAACTGAAACCTGGAAGCTGCATGTGTCAAAGGCACCTTGGTTATCTGTGCATGTACATGTCACTAGGTTGGTGCCTACTCCAGCAAAGAAATCCCCGCTCGCAGGAGTACAACTGAGACCAAGTGCATTTATATTTTGTTGGGCATCCGTGCAAGTTGGGTTATTCCACGAAGCTATGTTACCCGTGCTACCACCTAGCGATTCCACTACCATGCTTGATGGACATACCACAACGGGCGGTGTGTTTGTAACTATAAAGAAATAATTTGACATAAAATATGTATCAAATAAATAATATACATCGTGTAATACGTAATTTATATGGGTTTTACATATATTTATGAATGTATACATATTTGAAGAGCTGAATTAGAAGAGACCAATTACAATGCAATATTTTGTGAAGCAAAGGGGGTAGATGATATCAACAACTGATGTTGATATAGGTCGGTTATACCGTAATAGTTTTAAGAGAATATCCGATCATTCTTAATGATCGTATGCGAAGAGTCCACTCTCTGGTGGATTTTTTGTTGGGAACATCTATACCAGCTTTCTGCCTATGCGCACTGTCGTAAACCGAGCTTCGTCAGTAGTACCCTTTATGGTAGTGTTTAAGGTACATGCATTATACTTGTAAGTACAGTATACATATATTCGTAGCTCTCGTTCGATTATGTCTATTTCATTGAAAACCTTTAAGATTTATAGACCTTTTGTGGGAAATGATCGGTTCATTCGGATATAAGAAGGATATTTACAGCTGTGAGGCTTTTAAATCACAATGCTTTGTTAAAGCTGTAGTTACATAGTTCCATATATTGTTCGTTCTTTTGTAGGTCTTTAAATGACCGAAAAGAGTACTCCATTGAGTTTCGTATGTATTATATTTTAAACCAATCCCCGAAGGGTATCTCCGTTCGTATAAGGTCTTCTAAATTACAACAAAGGTCTTTTAAATGAATAATGAATTAATAGGTTTCCTGGCCCTTGTCAACGCAGTGGTTATATGAGCCACCCATATCCTTTGATATACCAGTTAAAGCCACTGGAATATAAAGGTCTTTTAAAAGACAACGAAGAGTACTGTGCTTAGGAAGATAATATCCCAAATAACTATATAAATATTTGATGTTTCTTTGTCAGACGATTTAATTTTTGCAAAAGTATGTATGGCTACATGGGTCATTCGACTCATTCTATGAAATATGGGGCGACGTTGTACCAGTTATGTTATACACAAATGTACATGTTTATTAGTTGCTGTTTATTTGTTTAATTCTGAATAGTATTAGGTTATATAATTGTTAATTGTTATATAGGAGAAGGATAAATCTGATTTAAAACCGCTCATAGGTCGTCTGGACAGTACATGTATGGCTATTTTGTCCCGGTGGATGGGGCTTGTTATCCTTGTACGGTAACTTATCTAGGAGATTGCTAACTCCGATCAAAAAGAGTTGCGCACAGGTCAGCCAGGGCAGCGGTGTGTGGCTATTTTGTCCCAAACATAATATGATTGTACTAACTAATGACGTAGATTTGGCTATCTCGTCCAGGGTAATCGACGCGCCGTTGGGACAGGTAAGAGCGTCGGTGGGAGGTAAGAATCTAGAAGTGGTTCAGATGATGAGAAGGCGGGGTTTGGATGTTTTATGTATACAGGAGACTAAGTGGAAGGGGAATAGGGCGAGGGTATTACCGGGTGGCTATAAATTAGTTCATGCAGGGGGTGGAAGGAGTAATATGGTTGGTATATTAGTGTCAGAAGGGAAGTGTAAGGAAGTGGTGATGGTGGAAAGGTGGGAAGGGAGGATATTATTGATGTGGATCCTGATAAAAAATCAACAGGTCGCAATTATATCGGTTTATGGTCCACAAAAAGGTAGGAGGGAAGAGGACAAGTTAGTATTTAGTAATGCGCTGGAGGTGATGATGGGTCGGGTAGAGGAGAGTATTATGCTATGTGTGGCGGGGAATTTCAATGCTCATGTTGGAGTTAGAGGGACCGGGGAAGAGGAGTGTGTCGGTAATTTTGGTGGGGGTACAAGCCACTCAATGCAGGTCATGTATCAGTTACAGCTACTGGATCATAATCATAGTCACTTCGTTTTTGAATATTGATTTTATCGGAGGACACTTCTAGAATACATTGGAAAATGGGGCCTTCCTGTAATACCTGTTCCATGCACTCTGATATGTGATACAATTGAATATAATGTATTTCCCGGTAAGTTATTTTTCACAGGATACATATACTGGAGATGGCTCCCGTCTGAGCAAGAATCCGTGTCTGGGGTGTAGATGATCCATTTGTACGGTATATCGTGTTCACACCCTACCGGCTAGTAATGCATTTTCGAAACTTTATCAATTTGGATGTAGAACAATCCTACTTTTTCTTATTTCTAGATTCTTCATGATGTTTGAAAATGATTCATTTGATTTTGGTGAATTGTTGGGTTTATTTTTCTGCCCAAATGCCTTATTTACTCCATAACCATAAACTTACACATGAAGTCAATACAAACTTTCTCCCAGAAATATTACAACTGAGTAGATGGACGTCACGATCTCACCAGCTCTTGAATATTAATAAGGATATCGCGTTCATTGCGTGCAAAGTTATGTTCTTATTTTGTCTTTTATTCAGTTATGTATGTACGTTTTAACAATTTGCATGATTTCATGATAGGCTTACTATTACAATTATTACAACTGTGACATGATCGACTAAAAACGTGTGCGTACACCTGGGTGAAATTACTCCACTTATACTGGCAAATGTCTAAATAGTATAACTTCAACTCATTGACCGTATATAATGTGATACTTTATAACAAGCTGAATACATATGAAGCAGTAATGTGAGTCACAAATAGTTTATATTAACATTGAAATTTTGATAGTCACGGCCGAAATTTGCAGTAATTCGTTTAACCGGTAACTATAGTAATCCAGTGCACGTATTGATATAACAATTATAACACTATATACAAGTTAAAGCAGTATAGTGACTGTTCTACTAAATAATCTACAATGCCTGATACCAGAAGTAAGTCTACTGTATCAAGTGGAATGGACGACATCGAATTATCAGAGGCCTTAGTGTCTGAGATTGTGAATGAACTGGCCACCAATACTTCATTCAAGTCAATCATCCAGGCCTGCATTGAGACGGCAATCTCAAAACAGTTATCAGGTCTACTCGAAGGTCAAGAAAGAAACGAATCGAGAATTTTTGACATGGAACATAAATTCGACTCTACAAGTGATGAAATGAAAGCATTATCTGATGCTATTGTCACGCTAACGGTGGATCTTAAGCGATCACAAGATGACATAAATACTTTAGAGCAGTATTCAAGACGGAACTGTTTGAGAATTTTTGGAATTCCGGAAGTTGCTGAGGAAAAGGTGGACGACATTGTTGTCAATCTTGCTAAGAACAAGCTGGGGGTTGATGTCTCGTCAAATGAAATTGATCGTGCACACAGAGTGGGGCGTAAGGTGGATGGGAAATCCCGGGCCATTATAGTCAAGTTTAAGGGCTATGGCACAAGATCGGAGGTCATCCGGAATCGTCGTAAACTGAAAGGCTCAAACATTGTGATAAGAGAAGACCTGACGCAGACCAACCAGCAACTGCTACGATCAACCCAGGATCACACTGCAGTAGAGACCGCTTGGACAATTGACGGCAATGTTATCGCCTTGGTCAAAAGAGGTGATACTA
>JAODAI010263501.1:0-10153 GCA_027575025.1 Scotoplanes globosa | reverse complement strand
TTTTTAACAACAAGGTCATATAGAGCCATTCAAATAATAAAAGAACTAGTTAGAGTCACTGGATAGTTGATGAAAATGTCACGGACTCGAACCTGTAATCATGAGATTACAAGAGTGGTGCTCTATTCACTGAGCTAACCTAGTGGTTCCGCGTTTGTGTGAGTTCGAGACCACTGGGAGTCGGGTCATATCAAAGACTTTATAAATAATACATGTGTTGCCTTCTCGCTTGATGTTCACCGTACAAGATTGAAGCATTATCAACAATCCAATGATCCTAGACTTGAGATTTTTTTGAGGATGGCACTATTAAACCGCATTGTTATAATGAGCCGTTATTTTACAACAAGATCATCAATTACCAAGACTTTGCTTCAAATGATTTTTTTCTTGCCTGGCCCAAAATGATCTGTCTCTTCTGTGAGGGCTTTGGCAAGGCTTGCGTAAAGTTTCAAGCAATAACATTTTGTGAGATTACAGTAAATACGCAGTAAATCAATATGTTTATTTTCCTTATAAGTTCTTCTCAAACAGACATTGATCAACTGACGAAGATACTGTCCGTGACAGGGACTCCCGATGAAGCCTTTCTATCAAAGATTGAAAGTGATAATGTGAGTACTTAATTCAGGAATATTATTAGTTTATTGCACTTAGCCCTTTCCCTACTACGGGTTAGCTGACCGCCCTTGCAATGGGCGAATCTATCTGTCGCAGATATATACTACGCCCATTTGCACATTTTATTGTTTAATTAATCACAACTGATTTGTGACTTTAGCCATTTGGGATAAAAACGATTTCTATAAATCATTCTATTTCTTTAATGAGTGGGTGGGGCTTATTGAAAATTCTTGAAAAGTGGCTTGTAAACACGGAATCTCAAGAACCGTATGTCCGTTTTAGTTGGCACTTGGCACAATGATTGTTTATGAGCTAGTGAAGAAGCCTATAGTTTTGGGTGACCGTTCCATTTATTAGTGGATTAGTGGATTGTAAACACACAATCTCAAGAACTGTTAGTCCATTTCAGACTTTGGTACTTGGCACATTGATAGTCTAGTGAGGTAGCCTACTGTTTACGGTGGCGGTCCCGTGCATATTAATTACTGGGCGGGGCTTATAGAAATAAAATTGAAAAGTGGCTCATAAACACGGAATATCAAGAACCTGTAAGACCGTTTCAGTTAGTACTTGACACAATTGTGCCCTGTGGTCTAGTGAACAAGCTTATTTTTGCGGCGCTGATCCTTTACATATTAATTAGTGAGCGGGGCTTATTTCAAAAACTTGAACAGTGGCTCGTAAGCACGGAACCTCAAGAATTGTAAGTTTGTTTCAGTTGGTACTTGGCACAGTGGTGCTCTATCAACTAGGGAAGAAGCCTATAATATCCGTCGGCGATACCGTCTTTGTTAATTAGTGGTCAGAGCTCGCTTATTGCGAAAATATTGACAAGTGGCTATTGAAAACGAAATTTTATTTCAGTTGGTACTTGGCACAATGGTGCTTTATTATAGTGCAGAAGCCTATTGTTTTTTGCAGCAATTCAGTGCATATTAATTATTATTGCTAAAATCTGGAAAAGTGACTCGTAAACACAGAATATAAATTACCGTGTGACCATTCAGTTGGTTCTTGACACAATGGTGCTCTGTGGGCTAGTGAAGAAGCTTATGTTTTATAGGCTGTTTTGACATAAAAAGATAAATTATGTATCACATGTTAATACAAGAAACCACCATGCACTTTGCCTGTTCCTTGTTTTGAATCTACTCACTGTAAAAATAATATTACTCCCTAATTTTCAATAGGAGCTTAAGCTAAAAGTATGATACCGTTGTAGAGAATTTATTTAAATCTGCACATAGCAGCACCAAGAGTAGTACGGAAGGCCATTTTTGATATGTAACAGGAATTCAGAGAATCTCCAAATGGGTGAATATCTCGCTATCCGTGGCTGAGCATACACCTTGTATGGCTGGTATGGGTGAATATCTCGCTATCCGTGGCTGAGCATACACCTTGTATGGCTGGTATGGGTGAATATCTCGTCATCCGTGTGGTATGAGTGAAGTAACAAAACAAAATTCCTTCAAATTAGCAACTATATTACCAGCCGTCGTCATTTTGCTTCGCGCTCTATAGGCCTGTGAGTACGTCCGCTCGATGGAGATCTTTCTCCGCAAGGACTTCAAATAACAGTAAGATTTTAATTTACAGAGCAACATGTCATGATCTCATGAAATTGATTTCGAGAGACGTGCCCTATAATTCCTTGTGGTAGAGTAACCGGGTCTGAAGCCTGATACTATACATATATACATTTCCGTTTAACTTGTAATTATTATCATATTTGATTATGTATATGTACTATTCTGATGTTGGTTGAAATACAATTTGGAAAATTAAAAAATGAAATTGAAATCGCCTTTCTAAGATGAAGGAACAGAATACCAACCAGTGGGATTTTTAGGGCCATCGATGCCATCCATGTTCGTTTAAATGTCGTCGACCACATAATTAACTCTGTGTAGGGTAGTGGTGACATGTTATACCACTTGAACTATTTTTTATAATATTATGAAACATTTTTTTTTTTAATTGCTGAAATTTGTGGGCCAGGACACCACTCAATACACAGAAAACGACTGAATCACAAAGTCTGTACATAGCTATGCTGGGTGATGCTAATAACAGGACATGGTACATATAGTTACTACTGCACAGTCAGTTTGTAACTGATTTAGTGTGTAAAATTAATAAAATAAAGTAATAAACAAGCAAATAAAAAAAATAAAAAAGTACCAAGGAGTTAAAAACACAACAACTCATGAAATTGATTTCGAGAGACGTGCCCTATAATACTAGGCCTGGTGGTAGAGTAATCGGGTCTGAAGCCTGGCTGCCTCTCGATGAGGATGTCGTTGTTTGTCAATTGAATAGCGATACAACTGACCATTAACTATTATTAACTATTTCAACCGTCCTTACTTTTCTCCACAGGCCCGCGAGTACGTCCGCTCGATGGAGATCTTCCCCCGCAAGGACTTCACCCTTTTCTTCAACGGCGCCAATCCGCAGGCAATAAACATCCTGGAGCGGATGCTCGACCTCGACGAGGTGAAGAGGCCGTCTGCCATGGAGGCCCTGGCGGACCCCTACTTTGCCCAGTTCCACGACCCCACGGACGAGCCCATCGCCAAGACGTTTGACGACGCGTTTGAAAACACCGAGATGGAGGTGGAGGGATGGCGAGGTAAGGCCGATAAATAATTAGGTTAATGGAAGAAGTTTTTTTTTTTTGAACATTTCAAGTCAGGGTAACTTCTTTTGAGGAAGTCCACAATATATGTTTTCTGAGAGAGGGCACTTAGACCATTGTGGCCTTGAAAAATGTGCCATTCTCAAGGGCAGCAAGGCCATTGCCAAAAATACCAAGGCCATGGGCTCCGTGGCCTTCGTTTAATTCCAGGCCGGATATTGGGTGTTTTTAATGTACAAAAGTATATCTTTCCTTAATATTGTCTTATTTATTATCTACCTTCAATCGCTGACCTCTAGTCTGATATGTTGTTGTCCAAACATACCAACGTGCTTGGTGTCATTTGAAAGCTTGTAATCATTCCAATATTGCGGAAACATCTGAATGGGCAGAGTGTTTACGGGACTTTTGTGGCGGCGGATGGTCACATATGTTGAGCAACGTAGTAGTGGTTTACCGGAAAAAAATGAAAGGCATGAATTTTTGGCAACGTTTTTTGTCTGTATTACAAGGTCAAGATTTGTGAGACTACACAGCTTCCATCTTTGTGGTGGATTGTCACGTGTTGATTTTGTACACAATAAAATCAGCAATTCGGAGATCCGGGGTTCGATGTAGGGTTTGAATCCCGTGTTAAAATCCCTGGTCGGGCCAGTAGGGTGGGTTTTATCCGAGAGCAATTACCGATTTCCTGCGCGAACGACTTTCTCAATTTTATGAATTGGATGACCACCCAATCACGTGAAGTTATAATTTAAAGGTCTCTGCTTCCCCCAGTCCTCGACTATGCAAAAATTGTTTCAGGACGGCGCTATTAAACCGGAAGGTTAGAAATGAGCAGTTAAACACAATCAACAACACACTTCGGTGGTGCTGATTATTACTCTCTCTCTCTACATCTTGAGTCGAGGGGTGAGGATGAAAATATTAACTGACAGCCACATAGCCATGACTCTCCAATCGCCAGCCCCGCTAGCCCTCCTAAAACCCCTCTCTCAACACAGTCCTTCCATCTCAAACGAGGTCTACCCCTTCTACCAACATCCATGTTTTCGGAAAATCATCCTCCGTTCATACGTTCAACATGCCCAGCCCACCTCATGCGCCCCCTTATCATCCTCTCTGTAGGACTCCTAGTCACCCAATCTCCCCCGAATATCATCCAACCGTCTCCTATCCATCAGCTTAACCGCGATGCTTCTCATCTAATTACTTTCGCACTCTTGGGAGTTTCTGTTCCTGAGCAATCCGACAGAGCCCCACTGTTTCAAGTCCATAAATGCACGCTGGATTGACCCACGTTCCCAATACTTTCCCTTTTCTTTTAAAATATGCCTATCTGACATAACCCTCAGAGCTACATTACTCCAGGCCAGGGCTCCGACTGAATCCTTTTACGCACCTCCCCCCATCCGACCGTCCGCCCATCCAAATGTCTGATCGGTTAGCTCAGTTGATAGAGCGTTGAGACTTACGATCGAAAGGTCGGGAGTTCGAATCCGGAGTGATAATGTTTATATTCCAGTGGCTCTATCTGGTTTATCAAAGGCTTTGTATGGCTCATATAACCACTGCGTTGAAAAGGGCCAGGAAACCCATTCATTCAATAAATTAATTAATTCATTCATCCCAAGTCTGACCGGTTAGCTCAGTTGATAGAGCGTTGGACTTATGATCGTAGGGTCGGGAGTTCGAGTCCGGAGTGATTATGATTATATTCCAGTGGCTCTAACTGGTATGTCAAAGGCTTTGTGTGGCCCATATAACCACTGCGTTGACAAGGGCCAGGACACCTATTCATTCATTCAAGAAATTACCGCTATTATTATTATACTGCTATTGTTGTGTTCACAGACAAGGTTTACCAGCTGGTTTTGGAGATCAAGAAAGGGATACCGTACTAACGAGGCTGCCCGCTCTCTACAATACGACTGACGGGGCACCGTGTTTGCGGGTTGGACGACACACTGTCAAAATTGACGAACAATGTCAAGATCCCGGACGCCGAAAGTGGACGACGGTGAGCCAGCTCGCCGCTTCGAGAAAGAATTGTGCTTCACGCCCGCCCGTCCACGGAGCGATCTGGTGCTTTTGCTACCCTGCCCGCAGCTTTGTGGCACTTGTGTGTTTATTTTTGTATGCTATAAATATGTGGGTGTATGTATGCATATAAATATGAGACCTCCACGACAAAGGCAAAACAATATTTTGGACATATACAATATATACAAGTGTGTGACTTTGGTATGTCATAATGGGCCAAAATAAATTACGTCAATTTAAACCACGTTTGGCATCTAGCCGGCTAACTTTTTGTCCAAATGTTGCAAATCTAGTGTGGTATATAATTATGGCCATTTTGGCTTGAAAACAGACGTTTGGCTGTTAATATCCCTTCATTGTGTAATTATGAAAGTACAATGGCATATCCTAAATTTTGCCATTCTTTGTGGAAAGGTTAACCATACAGTGTACTCCATCATAAGTATATGCATAAAAAATATCTGACCTCGACAAGAAATGCAAAACAATATACACTATAAATAAAATATATATATCATATGTACCATATATTAAGGGCAGTCCAGTGACGACCAGAGTAGTGGAAGGGCTACCTAAATTTGCCAGAAAAGATACATTAGGTTGTCCTTTGGCCTACCAAAATTTGGTCAACGTCGCAATGCATATTCATGTCTATTGCCCCAGTATGATAAAAGAGCAGGGCTTGAGGTATGTGACGGTTTGTCGTGCACTGTGTCGATTGTAATCACGGCCCCTGGGGACACGGGAATAGCGAAGAAATCAGTCGGAAATTAGCAGTGCGTGTACGGACGGACATGTCCCCGCAGTGCCAGGAACTAAATAGGGCCTGAAAAATATTTTAGCATTAGGCCTATATGTAAAGTACCGGGAGTTACTTAAATATTTTCCCCGCACTGCCGGGACTTTGATGCCGACGTAACACTTTTCAAAATTACATTCCCGGCTAGTCTCCCGCTACTCCCGGGTGGGTCCCCCAGGGGTCGGGGTTGCAATTGACAGCATTACGTCGGGCCCCTACCTTTTTACCCTTCATGATCGTGTATAGGCTAGTGGCTACTATATTTTACAATGTACAGGCAAAGCCCAAAATTAAGACAAGAAATCATCATGCACTTGCATCTTTGTTTTTTGTCCTTGTTGTATTTTATTCCCATCCGGTAACCTTATAGAGAAGTAGCTAACGCATCTGCTGGAGTGACAACAGTCGGGAGGTCAAGAGGCAGAGATGACACGAAGCCAGGGCTTCACCTTCATTGTCTATAAATTTGGCATTTTGTGTCGGTTTGTAGGCTAAACCTAGTGAGGGTAGCGTCAATCGGATGAGGACGTAAAATGGCGGTCCGGTGGCAGGACGCAATTTTTTTTTCCAGGAGGGTTTTGGCAGATTTTCATACATTGGCCAATCATATTGTTGGAAACCACTATCTGATTAAAAACTACTTTCTGTCACGTTTTTCCACATTTCGACTTCAGATTATGAAAGACCGACATCGATTATCTACAGGAGAGTAATTCTAGGATATATTCCTGACCCTAACCCTGTTTTCGAATCCATTTCCATTTATCAAATAATCAAAATATGCTGAAACCTTGCTGGTAAAAAAAATAGCGGACCGGATATCTTCACCACGAGTCAACGGAAGTGTTTTATGGTCGAGCCGGCGACGGTAGCCCCTGGTGGCCATGTTGATCCAACTTCGTGGCCATTGAACACTGCGACCAGGGTTCGACGACCATGCAGATCGAATGTGCGAATTATTTGATTCGTGCTCGCACATCATAGAAGTTACTCTCTGGGCATTCCGGTTTCCTCCAGACTTTGATGTTTGTTTGGGTACATTGACTCGTTGACATACGGCCTGCATATGGCATCTCGTTTCCTATGCATACACAGTGTCCGGGTCTTCATGTGTCAATTACAAAATATAGCAGGTCTATATTAATAAGTATTACCAAACGTATGGGTATAATTATATATAATTCTCAGGTCAAAACCTCTCTTATTACACATCACTATGCATACTATTGTATCCGTCCAATCGCCCTAGACGAAGGAAGTGTTTATACTATTGAATGTATCATATTTTTTTATGAAGGCGTCCCATATTCAGCTTAAGACCGTGGCCCTATCTAATTCTCAGCAATAGCGTCTTCAAGTGTATGAAAATAATTGGATGAGAAGGATCGCGGGGGTTTAGCGGGCGGAAAGGAGGAGGTTGGATGATATAAGGGAGGAGATTGGGATGTCTAGGAGTCTTACACAAAGGGTGATAAGGGCGCGATTGAGGTGGGCTGGGCATGTGGAGCGCATGGACGATTGGCATCTCCAGTAAAGGGCGATGTCGCACGTGCATAGAAGTAGGCCGAAGGGGGAGGGGGAAGCCTCGTTTGAGATGGAAGGACTGTGTTGAGAGGGATTTTAAGAGGGCTTGTGGGGTGACGATTGGAGAGCTTTGGCCAATGATGATGCAGTTAGTTGGTGCATTCTTCCTCACCCCTTTCTAGGGATACATGAGGTAGAGAGAAAGTCAATGATATAAATTTAGCGGTTGTTCATGTGCATTCATCACACCGCCAGCTAGCTCGTGGATCTTCAGGGGCCGGGTACCCTCTAACGTTGGGCCTGGTGGTGGGGTTGGCCCGTGCTGGATCTACGGCGTCGAATGCGACTTATTATCAAACATATTGAAAGACACTCAGATGTGTCAGAAATGACGTTTCTCAGACGGAGAAGGGTTTGGATGTTCGGTTGGATTTGTCGTTAAAGCTATCTAAACAGTGTATCGAAGGTGCGCGGAGAGCTAATTGAATTATAGGGTTCAATATACGTCATTTTATGTTCCTCCATAATATAAGGATATTGTTGTTATATTGTACACGCAGGTGGCTAGGCCTCATCTGGAGTATGCTATTCAGGCTCGTAAGGATAGGGTATAGCTAAGGATAGGGTAGTTCTGGAGTGTGTTCAAGAAGGGCTACCAAATTAGTTAGTCCCCTTAGTTATATGTCGCACAAACCAAGATTGACTAAAGCTTACAACTTTGGAACTTCGTCGTGTTCGTGGTGATCTTATTCAGATGTTTAAAATGGTTCATGGTTTTAAAAAGTTGAATTTCTATGATTTATTTACACTGTCTGATTATTCTGGCACTAGAGGTCATAGTCTTAAATTACATATGAAGTATTCCAGGTTAGATGTTAGGAACTTTTCTTTCTGTCAGAGAGATGTTCACGAGTCCATGATTCGCGCGGATAGTAACAATACCTTTAATAATGTTCTTGATATATATTGTTGTGACTGTCTACCGGCTTAAGAGGTCTACTTCAGGTGTGATGGAGGTTCAGGATCATATTATGAGGACTATATGTGTCATTGCTGATCGTTTCTTACTTAACTTAACTTAATTTATATTATTGTTTATTGTGATATTAAGTTGTGGGGATAGGCTATGCTTTGGATGAAATACATTACAATGTGTCATTTTAATATTAAGCGAAAACTTATTAACATGAAATCATGTTGACCGTGACATTATATCAAGTTCAGTATTACTAATGTGTTGACAAGTTGCTAAATCTTTGTGTATAAATAATATATTAGTGTCATCAGCTAACGGATAAAAATGTAATATTTTTAACAATTTGCTAAATCATCAATACACAAATCAGAAAAACAAGTGGTCCTAGAATTCAGCCTTTCGGAATACCACAATTAATTGGTTAATATTCTGAAAAAGTATTATCAATTTTACCACATCTGTCAAAAGAGTTTGTGGTAAATATTGGGCCCAAACAGGGTAGTTCCTTATAAGTCCACTATTTTGACAACGGTAATGGAAGTGAATATTGCAAGTCAGTACTATAAGAACGTCCTCCAAAAGCTGTTATATAATGTTGAACCGAGGCGTGGGTGGGGGTTAATTTACAGAAGCGAAAATTGAATTATGAGGACCCTATAGACAGATAGATGCCAAATGATGACATAAAACAATATTTACTCCTCTTGGTAGCAATATAAATATTTTTTTCCCATATATATATTATATGCATATATTGTAATAATTGGATAGTTTTGCGTAAAAGTATTTTAAATGAGATAATCTTTTATTAAGTTTTCATCAGTATTTGGGTGATTTGACTGCTGATTCTTCTTATTTTTTCCATAACAGATAATTTTCCTCTTTTATACTATATGGATCAACCTGCATGCCAAGACTATATTAAACGTTAAAACAATAATAAAATATCAAGAAATATATTACCGCCAATTTTCAAGGCAACTAATATGCAGCACACTATATAGCTCATGATGTGATGTACTGATGCTGCTGTATAAATTATGATAGTAGAAAGCAGAGTAGTATTATGGTTATACAGTCATAACAATCATTTCACGGTAGGCCTACTTAGATTTAATGGATAGTCTTTGTCTATTATGTGGGGCAATCTATTCTGAATTGGAGAGGGGGTAGTACAAATTAGAAAGCGACGATATTGTATGATGTGTCACACATGTATATATATAGCATACTATATTTAGTCATTAATATTAGCCTATAAATAAATATAGGCATACGTGGTATTATGTGATAGAAAGCTAATTATGGTAACTAAATACTATGGCATCATATACCGTATATAGCGCTATATAATGTTCGCATTGCTGCAAATAATTTTTGATGAAGATCCGATCGAAAATTTCAATCAACCTATGATATCGTAACTATTGACAATATGTATAAATTCAATGTCGGAATATTCATGTTCAAATACCGAAGACTTTAAAAATGGTACATGTTGCCTTCTCGCTTGATGTTCAGCGTATGGGATTGGAGCATGGTCAAC
>JAODAI010263390.1:0-10154 GCA_027575025.1 Scotoplanes globosa | reverse complement strand
CTCACCCCTTGATAGGGATTCAGGAGGTAGAGAGAGAGAGCCATCCATAATACCTTACCTCATCTTCATGATTCTTCCTCACCCCTTGATAGGGATTCAGGAGGTAGAGAGAGAGAGCCATCCATAATACCTTACCTCATCTTCATGATTCTTCTTCAGAGATTCAAGACTACTGATGCTCCGTCTACGAACAGTTGCAACATCCCTGAAATAAAATGATTTGACACATAGATATGAAGTAATCATAATATATTAAGATGTGTGTATTCAATAACTTTAAGGTATACCAAACCTGAGAAATAGTATTAGCTGTTATTGTAGAGCAGAAAATCACCGACAAAATTATCCAAACAGCAATGAAATCAGCCATTCCATTATCAAGATATGGACGTTTGAAGTTGACAATTACAAACCATATGGGAGCTGCCATTCTGTTAAACAAATCTTTGACAAGATTAACGTGACGTCCTACCTAGATAACCAAAAGTTCAAATATATCCTGGTATATGGCTTGTTAATAAGTTATCTCAAGAAGTTAAAATCTGACATGGTTCAAACTTGGTATGAAGGTCGCGCCAATGCAGACAGGACTCGAGATATTTTTGGTGAATGTCAAAGGTCATTTGAGGTTAATAGAGGTCAAACGCTGAAAATATTGATGCCCGCCTTGTAAACACAGTATATCAAAATATAATACTTCTATACAGTTCATACTATAGGGATGGTGATTGTATTTTATTTTATTATTTTATTTAAACTGTATTTGAAGAGGGTGGATCGTTTAGCTTGGTAGCTAATCTTCCACGAGGCCCTCGTCATCATAAACATGTGCATCAAAAGAGTGATAAATGGTAAAAATGGTAAAATTAGTAAGATTGTATGCATTTGGGTCAACCTTCATACCAACTTTGAGCTTTATCGGACATCCATTTTTTGAGATAACGTATTTACAAGCCATATACCAGGCTGTATTTTAACTTATGGTTATTCCAGGTATGTCAGATTAGTTTTGTCAAAGACATGTTTATCAAAATGGTAGCTCCCATGTAGTTTGCAATTGTCAACTTCAAATGTCTATATCTTGATAATGGAATGGCCGATTTCATAACTGTTTGAAGCATTTTGTAGATTATATTCTTCTCTATAATATGATTGGCACGACTACCATTATTGGCAGGGTTTGGTATTCTGTTAATATTATGTTAATGAAGAATAATTTGTAGTGAAATAAATATACTCTTACCGTTCATACATGTGTGTTCAGTTTTTGCAAATTGATAGTCATAAATTTGTCTTTGGGAATGGAGGATGTTTCTAAGAACAAAATTCTGCTGGTAAACTTTGCGGATTCACAATATTTGGACGGTACCAATGAACAGATATCCTGTACAATAAATTACTACTACAAACAAACACAATCTACCCGATTACCATTGTGATACAAGTACTGGATAATAGTTATACTCTTACATTTATTAAATGGATTTCTAAGCAAGAAGTGGCTATAAACTAAATGTGATGCACCTTCACAGATCAGGTATTATGTCTGCCCGTGATCATGTTCAGATATTGGTGTAAAAAGTGAGAGGAGACCATTTGGCATTAGCTTTATTTTGAAACCGAAATTCAGAATATGTTACTTTTACAAGTTTCTTATTTTTTAATGGGATTGTTCATTTTCCATTGAACTTGATATATTTTGGAGGAAAACCTTTCCCATTGTATCTCACAATTAACAATGCCGACATAATACCCGATCTGCCATGGTGTGTCTGTTTCTGTAGAATACTGAACTGGACTCATACATTGCGTTCAGGATACACTACGGTATCAGATGTGATCTATGTCAATTGTACTAAATTGTACGATTAATTCATTGTTTATCGACTCATTTATAAAATATTGGTTTAATAATTCACGGCCATTTTTCCATAAATACTTGAGATGACTTCATGTCACCCAGCCACACATCCTAATACGGAACATCCCGGCTGAAACATACTTTGATAGGACTGAAGCACTGTCATTGTAGTACAGATGATATGTGATTACAAAGCAAGACAAAATAGTAGCTATATTAAATTGTGAATAACTCTTTGAAAATTGACAATTACTTATGCTGCGATGCAAAAAATAAATTACCGCTGAGCCTTGCTGATAAGCTAGTTAGTCACACAATTATGCGGATTATTAATAAGGCAAACTGAAAAAAGTTTCAAATTTGATATCAATTGTGTCTCATTCTGCTGGTAAAAAAGTCCAAATTTGTATTAGCGGTTATTTGTGGCAGGCTGAAAAAGTTAATAGCAAGCATATTATTGTAGCTAACAAATCAGGGGCCGTATTCACAAAGACTTTCTAGGAAAGTTTGTGTGCATAAAATGCAACAAACTTTGTATAAAGTTGTGTCCGTGCTATTCACGTTGTACAAAGTTTATAACTTCCATAGCGTAATTACATTGACGGTAGCCGACACATCACATCACAGTATAACGAAAGACATGATTTATGTCCATGCATTACGCCAGTTATTTGGTTTACAGTGCAAAGTTACACACAAGAGAATACAACGTAAGGAAAGTAGCAATACAAATTACCCAAATAAATTGTTGTACGCAAGCTTTGTGAATACAACCCCCCAGTCTTATAAAACAACTGTCTTTACCCAATCATCGATGTCAAGTAAAGAGTAAGTGGACTATGTTAGCTATAAAATCAGTTTATATACCCACTGACTCATTGTGACAAATGAATAGTAAGCAGACGGTTTTAAGTATTAAACCAATCAGTACAGATAAACTGGTTAACCCACTCGTCAATTTCAAATGAATAGAAGGATTTTTTATTGTGTTTCCTGGCCGTTTTCAACGCAGAGGTTGTAAGAGCCACCCAAAGCTCTGCTCTGAGAGCTACACAATCGGTTATTATTAAACCAGTGTCTCTCAAATCAGCTCCTAAGTATCCATGTCACAGGAATAGAAAACATATTATTTCTAGCTATGAAATCAGTCGTTTTAAGACAATATTATCTACATACACCATCAATGTCAAATGAATAGCAAGGATAATGTTTTTAGCTATGAAATCATTATCATAAAACAAGTTTATGTATATCTAGACATCAATGTCCAATGAACAGCAAGCATTTTATTCTTAAGCTGTGAAATCATTCATTATAATTGAACTGGTTAACCCTTTCACTACTATGGTCGCCGTCTGGTGTCTTGCTCAACACTCTTATATAGCCTGAAGCCGCCGGCTGGCGACTTTCAGTCTTTGAAACATATACATGTGTATACCCCCCTCACATCGTTAATCGTACGGAAAACAAAATTATCCATCTAGTGCTATATTAAGTCACACACGTTGCTAGTCACAGTGTTTTAGTAAAGTTACGTTATGATATATGGTACTAATTATGTTATCGAAATGACCTAAAACCAAAACCGTCAAATACACAATGCATTATTATATTACAATAAAGTAAATTCATATTAGTAGTATACCGGAAATAATTATTTTATGTTCACTACATTACTTATATTACTTAAAATATATTGATAATATAATATATAACATATATCTTTATATCAAATGACAGATGATCAACACTGGCCAATTCATAATGTACAGCAGTTTACGATAGGATATCTTCACCACATATTATGTAGGCGGACATACGCTGTCAAATGCCACGGATATACAGTAAAAGTGCTGGAGCTTGGAAAAGGGGATAGCATTTTAGTGTCTGGTGTTGATCTGAACTATATTGGAGGGTTCAAAGTAAAATACAGAATAAATAGGCTGTGCACCTACCACCACAAAACTAGAGGAAGGATAAGGCTATACACTTATATATATATATATAACTGTATACGTTATTTAGACACCATAAAAGGGTGCCGGTTGTTTAGGCAAGGCCGATGTTGTTCTATGTGGAGCAAAAACAACATTTGATATTTCCACCACAACAAATCATTCAATTAGGCTAAAATCAATTTTTGTTAAAATATTTTGGAACTGTATTTAATAAATCTCTATTTGTATTTTTTCAATCATAATAATCATAACATTTTTACATATTTGGGTATTCATCGCGTAATTCACTTTCTAAAAATTATCAATGCAGACTCCCGTATACATGTGCTTTATGTATGGCAGATATTCATCCATTGTTGTTTTTGCCACAAATAGAACAATGCCCTCACAAAAAAATATACACAGTTTATCTCTGTGACTGCCTTCTTGTTCTTGTAGTTCTTTGGTGCTTACAAATGGGTGTGTGCTTTTGCTGATGTTGCTTAATCAGCTTCAGTTAATATATTAGTGCAATATAAATAGATTCATAGACAATATAATTATTATATATATCAATACTATATGCATATGGCTGCATGGCCCATGTTTCAACAAATAACCTTATTTAAAACCCATTCACCTCAAAAACAAAATAATTATTAAAACACACATAACCACAAATTTCATTGTCAAACAACAAATCTGCAGGATGCAGTAGCTACCTGTCAGGCGGACGGATAACATTATTGATATTCTTTGACTTTTAACATTTGTGTTTTTTCTGACAAGTCCACAAACTTGTAATGATATACAGCACCAACTGACCAATTATTTGTTCAATTCAAATAGTCTGGTGATTCTTGATAACTATTCTAATCTCTAGAAAATGGATTGGTTGAGTAATTCCCATAAACGACTCTTTTCACAAAACTAGGTTTTAATATAACTGCAGTTTTTTGCCATTTATACCTAGTTGTTGATGAAAGTGCTCCAATAAGTATGGTATAATAAATCACCCAACGAGAAAGCAATACATTGATTCAGTGTCAAGTTCAGATATACTTGTCAACTAATCAGTAGGTGTGATACTATATATTGGTGCATTTCCATATAATATCAGACTGACAGAGATTGGGGACTTAAATTCCAAATAGTGAAGCTTAGATTTGAGTTGTGGGGGATCGCTTTGAATATAATTTAAACCTCCTTTGACTTTTTCCGTTCTTGTCTTGTGCACATTTTGAGACCATATTTGGCATGCACGATAGGTCCCTCCGATGACGAGCTACGCAACATTTAGTAAGCACATGTCACAGAATTATCAAAAATACAAGAGATTAAATGGTATTGTAATGTTAATCTCCAATTAATGGACCTTCATACATAAAAAAATAAAATAATAGAATACACAAGAAATTAATTTAGAAACATATTGAAATCCATATAGCATATAAATAGAAGATTTAGCATGTAAATTTATATACAAGATTTTCAACAGAGAGTAGATTACTTATTTTTACAGTCCATTCCTCGATTTATCAGTATCTTAAGTGATTTTACACATTAATTTAGGAAATAATGGCCTTTTCTTGAAAAATTATCAAAATTTCCATATTGCACAACTAATTATGAAATAATTACAAATCATAACGATTTTGATGATTTTTTGTCTCGTGGCCATCGTATTCATAACATGATTATTTATATACATGCACAATTTAATGTCGCCCGGTGGTACCGTGGCCGAGATCTTAGGGGGCATAGCCCAGTACAGATAGAGAAGAGAGAGATCATTTCTTAACAGCACATCAACAGCAAGGTTATATTAGTGCCAGATACAAACAAATAAAAGGAAAGACCATCCGGGATAACTCCCTACTCATTGCAAAAAGATGGCAAGATCGACTAGAACAACGAGCCAGACAGTCCTGCCCCGGGACCGCCATTTTACATCCTCATCCGATGGACGTTCCCCTCACCAGTTTTTGCATACCGACATAGTTAACGGGGTGTGCAGCCACCAGCCACGAAGACAGCTACTGGGAGCCACTGGTGAGAGTTGAGTGATCATGTCGAGCATCCACCCTCAAAAGGTCTAGAAAGACACTTTACAGAGCCGATAGTTAGCCAAACCAATGTGGATGGTTTATCAAGTATTAAAGACATACACCACATGCAATGTCAATTAATAAAATAGTACAAAATAATGTGATTCTAAACTGAACAATTGGAGTAACAATGTGTAGACCACAGTAGACCACAGTAGACCACACCCATCTGGAAATATGTATGTACAGATAAAGCGTCTTTCCTAAAGGATACAAAGCGCTTGAGGAGGTAGCAGGAAAAAATAGGAACTAGGAAATAAATAAGATTTCAATAATCAAAATAAATAAGATTTCAATAATCGTTTAAACTGACTGATAGAAGTAACGTTGCATATTTCTGGAGGGAAATAATTCCACACAGTAGCAGCTACTGTAGAGAAGGCACCGAAACCAGGTCTTCAAATGGCACGCCATTGCACCAGAATATTCCATGACATGGAGCGTACGGTTCGGGATAGTGCGTAACGTTGAATATGGTTTGAAATATATACATTGGGGATGTGTCTATGAGGGATTTGTAAATATGATGACAATTTTTGAAATTAATACGCTCCTAAATGTGTCGCCAATGCAGATCACGAAGAAAACCTTGGTAATCCAAAAACATTAAACATTGTAGTCGACATGGAGGATATTGCGTTTGTGATGCCAAGTGATCACGGAAATAAAAGTAAAGAGGCTTTTCATTTAGAGAAAAAATGCTGAAAAATTATCACTGCAGTCAGGAACAAGCTTTCCGCCAGAATTGCAATTAGGAGGGGATAACACTGTATCCCCCCCCCCAAAAAAAAGAATTCACTGACAAAAGTGGTTCTGCAGTCTAATTTGTGGTATGTATTATTATTATCACGTTTGCAGCAGGGTAGCTTGGTTAGCCGGTGGCTAATCTTCCCCAAGACCCTTCTACTGACACTTAGGTTGATGATTTGAGGTAATTCTGTAACCCGAAGTTGTCTAACGTCGTCACTCCCATGGCAGGGTTTAGATGGTACCATACTAACCTAACCAATGTCTTCACAAAACCTAATGCATAATATTTCAAAGATTCAAAGATTGGTCCATTATTTTCAATAAAAATGACAAAACAATAATTACCCCCTTATTTTCAGAAGGGGTGATTTATACCCATCCTCCTTACGAAAACTTGGCGGAAAACATGAGGAGGGATATATTTTAGTTATTTCCCTCACTGTGTGCAACATTAGTTTACATCCCATTATTAGAGAAGGTTTCACAAACAGCTCAAATTTAAAGAAGACAAGTTGTTTTTGATAGCATAAAGGTTGAACACACGTAAAAACTGAACAGCAACACATTATGAGACAGGTGATATTGAAATAGTAGTTACTGCTACAGACATAAATGACAATATCAATATAGACATTGCCATTATAAATCGGGTGCTTTGGGCAACTAAACTGTTCAGCTTAGAACCAAAACCAGGTAGCCCCAAAATATTAAGACTTAATACCAGTCGTCAACAGTAACCAACAACTTGGTACAGGTATAATAATATCTACCAAAATGTCAATGGAATGAGTCTAATGAACTCTTATGTATCTACTTCTCAATTAATTAGTATTAGTGCTGTAGTTAATTGTATAATGACTGTTAATACATTCCAGGCCATTTAACTATCGGGTTTGCCAACTTGTGTAAGAAGTAAACATTTGTTGAATTTCCAGAGAATTATTTCCCACGCTTTAGTAAAATACCCATGAATGATACTTAAATTACTGTGGTTGAATGTTTTGAGTTTCCATGGTTACTTATGATAGTAAATGTAATTGACATTGTAAGATAACAAACATCTAATACTGTTGCACCTGTAAAGGCTGTAATATTAGGACAACTGTCACAATCAGATGTACCAGTAATAACATCAACCAATTTGCCCTCAGAGACAAATATACAGAAATAACACCGTTTTGAGATACTAGTAAAAAATATTTGCCAAAAATATTTACAACAACCACTTCTTATATAGATTTACAGTGTTTGAGAAAAAGAAAGAAAAATATTTTGAGATCAATTTCATTTTTAAGGCATTATATATATTAATTTTATTAATTATTAATTAATTAACTGTGTTTATATTTTATTTTTTAACATTCAGAGGATTATGAGTGCCGTTCGCTGCCTGTTTATATATCGCTGTCAACTCCATGTGTTTATTCAAATTAGTTCGGCATTAAAACAGAGAATATAAATGCGTCAAACAAAGGAAAAATCATCAAATTAGCCGAGTAATTAATTAATGAACGATGAGATGAGGTGAACAGAATAAAGTGGTGCCATATTAAGCAGATTGGATTTATAGAGGCAGAATTAATGTCACCCAAAATGTCAAGACCATCCCGTCTTTGAAGACCTGAACTCACCCAGCAGGGACATCTACAGTGTCCTCGCTATAAAACAGAGCAATGATTGGGGGGAAAAAGAAAATAACGTACATAATGTATAATTGTTGTATATAAAATAAGTCAGGTTTAGTTGCATTGTTGCATACGGGAGACCTATAGGCACATGTGCGGCATCCACGAGAAGTGCAGTGTCCTATACGACGAGGTGGGAGTAACAATTGCATTATTTTATATAACATAGAGCGATACATGTGGACTGATCGTTGTGGGAATTGAATAAACTGCATTTTGGTGACAATTGTGGGTGAATAAACGTTGAGACTCTTAAATTTGTCAAATAATGGGCGAGGCGTAAACTAAGTCTCGTTATTTGACAAGATTTAGAGTTGAGGCGGTTCATTCACAAACAACAATCACCCAACTGTAGTTTATTCCTATTCTACAACCAACAAAAGCAGAACAACAGGAATGTATCTAACTTGACCATACATTGAATTAATTTGTCTAGGCTTTGACAGTAGTACTTGCCAATGAAAAGGTTGGACTGTCAAAAACAATGAAAAATATTTACATAACCTGCTCTCCTAACCCGCTAATGTATATGAATAATAATCCCCTGAAACTTCCCCCCATTGTGTAATTTAGAGGCATTTGGATAAAAAAGCATTAATAGTAGAATTCAGCAAGTTTTTTAGTAGTGCACAGTAAATCTTGTATAGCGGTTTCTAGACCTCCCAAATAACTGATCGTCATGCAAGTGGTCATTGTTTTACTTTAGAACACTTCCTTGCACATTATAATGTACATTATTAACCGACTAAACAACAACTATAATATCCAGGAGAGCTATTGCCCTCCAGAAACTCTCCAGGAGAGCATTGGCATGCTCTCCACAGATTTGTGCCAAATACATGAAATAACTGACTGGTTGTTGGTGAATAAACTTCATTTCATCGAATTTAGCAGTATTATAATATAAAAACACAGTTGATATTGGTGTAACTATTGCTGAATTTGCTGATTTAGCTGATTTAGACGATGATTGGCTGTTCTTCAAAACAAAATACAGATTCAAAACCATGCAAGTCCTATATAAAGTTGAGTGAAGAAAGGGGAAATTAATAATGTCCATCCGACCTGTCGCTGTGCACGCTTGCCGTGTGTGGCATGGCGTGTCGATAGTTTGGTATCAGGTTCAGTGAAGAAAGGGGACAATTTATAACGTCCCGTTGTAGCATAATCGTTTAGTTAGAAGAATTAAATAATCAACAAAAGTAGTCCATATTTTACTGTTATTTTGTGTAAATTATACTGTGTACGGTTTATGAATGGGAATAATACATAGATTAAGGGGTGTATCTATTGCCGAGATGATAACCAGTCTGCCGGTCACATACGCAAATGGCCGCGGCCTACGTCATTTCAAACGCCTGTGATGACGTCATCACTGCTAAACCCATTAATCTATGCATTATTCCCTAATTACAATTCAAGTTGTAGGAATAGTATGTGTCTGTCAATGGTAGGAAATGTCTTCTGTAAATGAATAATATACCACCAAAAAGAACCATTTATGTTACAATCATTTACTAAATATTCTTTACACTGACCAATTAATTGCTACAGCACAAACCTTACCCGTTCTTCTAATTGGTTCCTTTCTTTTCTTGGTAGTTCTTTTTCTTCCCCCACCCTGTAAGTTCAATGTCTTTCAGATGAGAGGACTTCCCGCACCCTGTAAGCTTAATGTCCTCCTGATTGGAGGACTTCCCGCACCATGTAAGCTTAATGTCCTTCAGATGGGAGAACTTCCCCCACCCTGTAAGCTTAATATCCTTCAGATGGGAGGACTTCCCCCACCCTGTAAGCTTAATGTCCTTCAGAT
>JAODAI010263280.1:0-10156 GCA_027575025.1 Scotoplanes globosa | reverse complement strand
TCACAGTTCACTTCATTGTCTTCTTCATTACAGTGTGGCTACTGTATTGAGATTCAGTCGCATTGCGGCTCTTGTATGAAAGTTGGAGCCCAATATTAATCCAAAACTCTGCTGACACCTACCACCACACCTTCCAACACACTGACTATTTATATTAAAGCTTAAAGTAAAACTGCATACCATGCATAGTGATATGATATATGGATTATAAAACTCGTCCCCAAACACCTTCACCACCCCTAATCACCCCTAAACACCTTCCCTAAACACCTTCACCTCCCATAAACACCTTATCCCCCCCTAAACACCTTCTCCTCCCCTAAACACCTTCTCCTCCCCTAAACACCTTCTCCTCCCATAAACACCTTCTCCTCCCCTAAACACCTTCTCCTCCCATAAACACCTTCTCCTCCCATAAACACCTTCACCACCCTAAAGCCGTACAACCTGTAGCGAGCAGTACAGCCTGTAACATAAAATAACCATGTTTTTGCCAAAATACAATGTGTTACGCTAAAGAGGCCTAACTCAACAGGCATGGCCACATGTCTTTTTGCTATTTAACCTAACCCATATTGAAATTCACTTGCATTGCAGCTCTTATTTAATAGTTTTGTCATTATGACAGTATTATATTGTGAATATTTGAAACATGCATTTTGTGGTTGAGCTTATATCATAGCTGAGAATAATCTGTATATGTGTGAGATCAGGCTTTCATTCCAAATGGTTCACTGTGATCGTCTAGTGGAGGTGGCAGGATTTCATCATTTTTAGCATATACACCATACTGAAGTTCATTACCAGGTTTTGGGGTAATTATAATTAACTTCATAAATCCCTGATCATACAGCACTGTTGGTTTGAATGTTAATTACTGACAGCATCATGGATGTTGACACTGAATTCGCAGCTTGATATCGTAATGAATATATATTGTATCTTTTTAGCTTATTAGACTTAAATTGTCGTGATTCCGGAGGTGATTTTTTAAAATATGTCTTAGATGCCGATACAGTCAGGGATCCAGGGGTATGCTCAGCGGTGATTTTTTTAATATGCCTTCCATATGCCGAGATCATTATTATTTTTTGTTAGGTTCCAGGAAAACGCATTTCATCACATCACTTTTAAAAAATCCCTGGTAGAAACCCTACACACAATCTCGCCCAATTTCCCGCATCTGGCACTCAAAGTTGCTACTTGTGCCTTCAATTTCCGTTCACCTTTTTTGCAAACGTAACCATTTTAGATATGTGAATGATTAATTATACATGTGCTCATAGGTGATTTTTTTGATATGCCTAAATTTCTGCCTATGATTTGGTTCATAGGTGCCAGGAAAACGCATTTCAGTCTACACTTTAAAAAAAACTCACCCTGTGGCCATCCACATGCGGGCGATCACCAAACAATTGCCAGAATAATACTGTTTGGATTGTTATTTTAGAAAGTACATTTGGATATATTGTTAGGCAACGATAATAAAAATAAAAAGGTAAATTTGTTATACAAAGTTGACCTTAAATTGCAGAAAATGTTGAACCAGATTGGATCTAAAGACACTTCAGTTTTCAAAATTTTCTATGCGAACTACGCTTTAGTGTATTATACAGATGGGTGGAATCAACAAATCTGTGAATATCCTGGAACCTACCACCTGCAAAAATTCATGGCTGTCGTGCACTTTGCCTCATGTAAATTACCAATTAAGTGCATGCAATACACAAATTATGTTATCATGACAACTACTAGAGGCACATATATATTTTATGGCAGGGGCAACTTGGTTTAACCATTGGCTAATCTTACAGAAGGCCCCGTGACATAACGAACAGACAAAAGAATAAATGGGAAAACGGTAGTGAAACCTCTAGTTATAGACACGGTCATTTACACGTCAAATGATGCAGTTCAGGTCGCAGTGGTGCAAAGAGCACGACGCTTACAACTACGCCACAACCTACTCCTGAATATATTAATTCATGCTGAAGCTTATATCTGTATAAAGTATATTTCCAAATGGGGGCATAGATGATATCAGATCAACACTTACTACATGTCACAATAGGAAAAAGTTACACAATTTAATATATTATTAGACATTGGGTGAGCATTCATTTTCTAGAGTTATGCTACTGGTGATATGATGTACAGTACATGCTCATTAACGTAATTATATTTATGTTACTCCACTAAGTGAACAAAATTTTGAGAAGAAATAAATATTTTATAGATTGTTAAGTACATCAACATAGTTTATATATATATATAATGGTTCTTCTTTTTATTATTTTACGCAGATCCGCAAACTTTCCAATGCCAATATTGCAGCAAATCGTCAGGAGCAACTTCTGATGTTACTATCATCAATGGAACCTGTACTTGTAATAGTTCCCATAATTCTGAAATTTACAAGATGACTTACACACCAGTGACACCAGGTAAAAAGTCTTGTGCATGTCAATATTGTGACAAAAGATGTGCTCTACAATTGTATTGTTATCGCCATGAGAGGATTTGTTCCGGTGAAAGGCCATACCAATGTCAATATTGTGACAAAACATTTGTAAGGAAGAGTAATTGCCATATCCATGAGAGGATACACACTGGCGAAAAAACATACCAATGCCAATATTGTGGCAAATCATTTACTACAAAAAATTATTGTAAAATACATACGACAACACATACAGGCGAAAAACCTTACAAGTGTCAATATTGTGACAAAACGTTTACTCTAAAGTATCACTGTAATGTCCACGAGAGGACACACACCGGCAGCAGGCCATACCAATGTCAATATTGTGACAAATCATTTACTCAAAAGGGTAGTTGTACATATCACGAGAGGAGACACACTGGAGAAAAGCCTTACCAATGCCAATATTGTGACAAATCATTTAATATGAAGGGTACTTGTTATATCCACGAGAGAACACACACTGGGGAAAAACCTTACAAGTGTCAATATTGTGACAGATCATTTACTCGAAACTGTAGTTGTATTTACCACGAGAGGATACACACTGGCGAGACTCAGCCACATCAATGCCAATATTGTGACAAATCATTTAATATAAAGGGTGCTTGTTATATCCACAAGAGAACACACACTGGGGAAAAACCTTACAAGTGTCAATATTGTGACAGATCATTTACTCGAAACAGTAGTTGTATTTACCACGAGAGGACACACACTAGCGAGAAACCATATCAATGCCAATATTGTGACAAAATATTTAGTCGAAAGCGTGACTTTAATAACCACAAGATGACACACACTGGTGAAAGGCCATACCAATGTCAACATTGTGACAAATCATTTATTCGAAAGGAAAACTGTAAAAGTCACGAGAAGAAACACACATGTAAAAAACCTATACCAGTATCAATATTGTGATAAAACATTTACTCAAAAGGTTAGAACTCATAGGAGGATCATGCACATACACCATTAAAATATATATATATATTATAGAGCAGAAAATTGTATACAAAATGCTTCAAACTAGAGTCAAATCGGCCATTCCGTTTTCAAGATATTGCTGTTTGAAGTTTTCAAATTTGAAACACTATTTAATTAAAGAACGTCTTTACCAAGACTAAAAGTGACGTAGGGACACGTACAACCAAAGTACAGATATAGCCGGGTATAAAATGGCTTGCAAAAAAAAGGTTAAAGTTAAAGTCTGACAATGTTCAAATATGAAGGTTGACCCCAATGCATACAATACTTGTGTTATTTTTGGTGAAAGTCAAAGGTCATTTGAAGTCAAATACTAAAACCACGTTTCAGTGTTTGACCTCAAACGATCTTTGATCTCCACGAAAAATAACACAAGTCTTGTATGCATTGGGTCAACCTTGATACCAAGTTTGAACATTATCAGACTTTAAGTTTTTGAGAAAACGTATTTACCAGGCTATATCTGTTATCTGTACTTTAGTTGTAAGGACCCTATGTCACTTTAGTCTTGATAAAGACGTTCTTTAATTAAATGGGATTCTAAAATTGAAAATTTCAAACATCAATATTATATATGTTTGATTTGACTCTAGTTTGAAGCATTTTGTAGATAAATTTCTGCTCTATAATATCAACTAACATTATTTACAAACTTTATAATCCCATTCATGATATAGAAAAGACATAGTTGTGATAGCCATTAGTTCATTGTCAACACTGTTGAAACGTCTTACCATTGTTGTGATATAAAATAAACTAGGAGAGTATTGAAAAGCCTTGAGCTTAAGTAAATGTCTCACAACGAACCATATATCCTAAATGACACTAAACTTGATGTTACCCGTGGCCCTGGATGTAGCACCATCACCCCAATCAATATGACTGAGCATGCCACATCAGTGTTCAACCTCATCAGTGTTCAACCTCAATTTATGCATGACAGTTATAGTATTGGTATTATATGTCCACGTATATACTGCCAGAATGACAATAGTACAGCACACATGATTATGTACTTCTTTATAATATCTCATTATGTTTTTGGGGGAAAAATTATAATGCTAATATGTAAAGTTTTGTGTTCGTCTTTCTATTTTAGTAAAATTAGTGAAACCAGTTATAACATATTTTTGTAGCATAAATAAAGACATAAAAATACTAAGAAGTAGGCCTGCATATGATTTTAAATGAGTAGTCCAATGATGCCATCATCATTCGACTTACTTCAAGTCAATTTCCTCGAAAATGTCATATATCAAAGTTTAAACGTCAATATCTTAAAAGTGTTAGAGCCATTTCAATTATGTTTGGTACATATCGTAGATTAATATCTGATCTATAACATATTGTTTGGAATATGTAGACTAACGCTGTAGTTGTCCTTTAAGATTATTTTCACTAACCTATATTGGTCAGATCTAAAGATCTTTATTTGGAAATATTTATACAATAAAAATGGAAAATATATATAAATTATTAATTATTGTTTACCGCATGACGCACCAGCTACCTATTGAGAATGTAGCCATGTAGCCTGAGTCAATTTGAATCAAACTTGGTATATTTTTAAAGCCTGTATAATCCTGATTGTAGCGGATGACGCTACTGCCATTCCGAAACCCAGCAATAAATACAATGATATAATGTTTTAACAGTTCCCAATATATTGAAACGCACGTGATTCTTAAGTGACATATATTAATAGCAATGATGTGATACGTACAAAACGTAAAACGTGGCAAAAATAACGTGGTAAATATATATAACGTGACGTGGTTATGGCGTGATTAACATGATGATGACTTGTCGAACGTGAACGTGGTTTAATCTGTAAATGAAAAGATAGAAAATACAAAAGTATTAATGCATAATCTAGCATAACATAGGATTAAATACAAAAAGATAATATATACAATAATTGATAATAATGTCTTAATTAAGTGTCCTAGCACAGGCATGTGCTCTTAATGGGCATGTAAACCTATCTACACATGTGTCACATCTGATAAATATAATTGATGGGAAAATGGCCTCAATTAATCAATAAGTGATATATCGATCAGAACAATTGTCCACTTTGGGTTTGGGGTATTAATATGGCCTAAACCATAGTATAATACATATTATAAATACATTCACATTATTACAAGGCACAGCCTTTTGCAATCTTGCAATTAATCATTAATGCGAAATGGCATGACTAAATAATGTTCCCGTATGGGAGTGTCCTCAAACACCCTAATCTATACATGAGGTGTATTATCAACATATAACTAACTATATAATCATGTCATTATCGAAGCAATAAATTGAAATAATGATTATATATCCCTAAAATTCTTACAACGAAAGAATATAAAACAATACTCACGACGTTGGTCTCATATATAAGGTTTGAGAATGACTTGATATACTGACAGGGTAACAATTAATAAAGTCCAGGTAAAATAGTACTCAAATTACGGCTGAACGGCGACGAAAATAAACTAGATTCAATGAAGAATAATGACGATATATGTCGACTAATTCTGAATATAAATGCAGTTGTAGATAATTCCAGAAAATTGTTGGTCCTTCCAATGAGCTTAGATGTAAAATGGTGAGATGCTTTTTCGATTTCACCTATTTAGCTATATAATTAAAAGTGGCAAAGTACCATCTTGTAAATTAAATTAAACTAATATGCACGTAGGACCAATTCCAAAATATAAACTTGTGTTAATTAAGACTTATCTGCCAGGGAACACTTCCCGCGTTGGAGAAGGTACCCCCGTCGGATAAATCCTGGGTGCACCCCTTCCGGCTTACCCGCCAGATATGTTGTGCCACTGTGTGGACATTATACACATCTTTAATCCCGAAGCGCTTCATGATGTGCGTATGCCAGTTTTTGGTTTATTATGTGCGACCCTATATTAGCTGATCGTGTGCCTCTCCCGGAGTTGCATTTTTCTGGCTTCAATGAGCATTCATACAGCACCCATGGCATAATTATGCTACCCATTTATACCTTATATATGGCGACGGTAACGGCGGTGTCGCCGTTTACGTGGAGGCCCACGTTCTTAGACAGAGGGGCGAGGCTCTTTCCATCGTTTCTCATAAATGGCGTACAACTTATTAAAATTCTACCCCAAAAGGTTGTAAAATCATGTATAATCAGTATTTTAGATCGCGTCGGGGGAAATATCCCAGTCAATCGGAGAAGGAATCTCACTTTTTGGGGACGTCTAGCGCCACTCTGGGAATATAATTGAATTCATCAGGAAATCCTTTTATTTATGTCGCAGCTTATTTTCCAACATGCAGTGTTATTATAAAAATATATATAAATAATTTCGCGACGGATTCAACAATTCTTCTCCTCACCCCTCACCCCCAACGATCGACTCCTCGCCGGCGCCGCCGTTTGGTGGAGGAGGGTCGTCCTTCAAGTCCTGTGGCAACTACCTTTCAGTTATAATATTATCATTTCCCCCCATTTTTTCACCTTCCTCAACGTCCCCAAAATTTATATGGGGGTAATTTCACCCCATCCCCCCCCGTTCGCTACGCCACTGGAATAACCTTCACCAATATAAATGTTGCAGAAATAAAGTTGTATCGCATATACGGAAAGCTAATCAAAACTATTTTAGAAATCAAATCTCAACAGATGGAAACAATGGGAAGTATTACGGAATGTTCAACGTGTCACATATAATGCCAAGCATTATAGCACCGTCACTAGTAATTTAAAGGTAAATGAACATGATCTTATTTCAAACAAAGATATCGCCAATGCTTTTAATACATTCTTTACTTCGATTGCTTCTCAATATATTGATTCTAATGATAACGGTAATTATGATCCTATCTTTTTACTGTTACAAAATTGTATTGCTAATAACTTGAAGGTTCCCAAAGATGTATATTTTGTTTTACCAACTAGAGCAACAGAACAGTTTGTACTTAAATATTTGTATTCAATGGATGTGTCCAAGGCCACAGGAATTGAAAATCATGTGCACATTGTATAACACCATGTATTACCCATATTATTAATCTTAGTATTGGCATCAACATACTTCCAAGCAAGTGGAAGTTATCCCGATATTAATTAAATATGGCTCGAAATTATAATTATCAAATCATAGACCAATCTCTATTCTTCCTGTTCACTCAAAACTACTTGAAAAGCATAGGCCCCTACACATTTATATTTATACAATTAGTACGATTTACTGTGCAAAATGCAATCAGGCTTTATAATGAAGCACTCTGTGAAACTTACTTTAACTGATGTATGGATGTAGTCTATCGACCAAGGTGACAAGGTCAATTAATTGGCACAATTCTTCTAGATTTACATAAAACTTTCGATTTAGTGAACCATGAAATAATGTTACAAAAAATAAAACGGTATAGATTATCAAACATATACCCTAGCATGGTTTGCATCTTTTTTTAAAGACCGAACATGGTACTCAGTCAACTTGCCTTAACACGCAACCCCCACCCAGCAACACAAAAGAGAGAGAAAGGGAGAAACAAAAAAGGGGGTGAGGGACAAGGGTGATCCTAGTGGTCAACCCTTGTTCCTCACCCCAGACTGGGAAAATGAGTACCAGCTTGGCAGGACAGTTATACCTGTGATGGACCACCGTTCCGTCCAGGAGGAGTCATTAACTCTCATCAGCTTGCGCAACAGAAACCGGAGCTAAGCACCGGCACCTGATGGACCTTGGGGAGGATTTAACCTAAGTACAGGTACAAGAATGTTCAAATTTGTTGTGATGTCTGATAACCCCAAACTAGTTTTAAAACATAATAAATTTCATAAAAATGTCAGTTACGAACTTAATAACACTTTTTTATACGGAGATTCAATTTAGCAATTACGTAATTTAAAAAAGTGTCATTTGGTCAACTCGGAAGTACAGTATATTGAGGCATACAACTAACTTTATGGGTGTTGATTGGAAGCCTACATGTGATTTAAATATTGGCTGAACTTTACTGGTCTAGGACTAGAAAAAATATTTTATTAACTGAAAATACATTCAAGGCATATTTTATGACAGAAACATTACAGCCAGGTTCTAAGAAATTACGGTCATTCACAAATGATATTATTGATATATACAAGGTATTTTTAATGCTAGAATCAGATATTTAGAGAATACTACCAATGTTGCAAATGTATATATGTTGTTCGTGAAGAAATCGATATAATACAGTAGGTACAGATTTGATCCAAGCATTGCATAACAATATTGTGAGCTTAGGCTCAAAACTAGAAAGTAACAATGTTCTAGATTCAGATGCCAAGTGATTGTTAAGCCTAAAGATAGGTCTAACGATAGGCTTAGGTCTAAGTGTGCTAACCGTACTGGTTCTAATTTCACTAGCAAATCTCACAGTACAAGTGACACCAGGACTAGTGAAAATAAATCGGACAAGGTTAGGTTTGAAACAAGTATAAATGGTAATTCTACTAACACGACTACTAACACGACTACTAATCATGAAAAGCTCAGATATTAATGTAAATGATATTGATGGTGTTCCACAAGTTGTGAAGCCATTTCGTAAATTGTTTTGATGTGAATCAAGAATTGGGTTCAATCAAAGGATTTGTGCATAAAATTAAGGTTAAACCTGACGTTCAACCTATTCAGCAAAAGCTAAGGAGAATACCATTCGCGGTACAAGCGAAAGTTTCTGATCAATTGATGAAATTAGAAAGTGAGGGTATAATTGAAAAGATAGCTGCGTCAGATTGGATTTCCCCAATCGTAGTAGCATGGAAAAAATCAGGTGATGTTAGACTTTGTGTAGATCTTCGGAGGTGATAAGCCAATTTTACCAGATAAATTTCCCTCAGTAAACGCACGATGGTGTGTTTCAGTATAAGAGAGTTAGTTTACGACTGTCTTCCGCACCTTATGTTTTTCAGAAAATGATGTCTACTACCATGTTAGCTGGTCTTAAAGGTGTCCAGTGTTATTTGGATGTGATTATTTGGGGGTGTACTCAAAAAGAGCATGATCAAAACTTGAAGGAAGTATGGACTAGATTGTCTAAATTTAATGTAAAACTTAATTTGGGTAAATGTCAATTTTCCAAGACAGAAATTCAATTCATAGGTCATACGCTAAAGTGATAAAAGAATTAAAGTCGGAGACGAACATAAAGCTATTACAGAAGCGTCTGTTCCAATCGATGCTAAGTCTCTTTGTTAGGACTTGCTGGGTATTTTCTAAATACATACCAAATATGACCAATGTCTTGGAGCCAAGAGGAAAATTCTGAGAAGTTATGATAAATTTCTATGGGCAGATGAAGCTCAGAGAAGCTTTGCTGAATTAAAAGGGTTACTAGGAAAAAAAGAACATTTTAGCTACTTTTGATTATAATTTAGATATTATAGGACAACTGGCCTTCTCCTAATTCAGTAACAATAAACACCATTTCTGTTTTTAGTAGGTTTTTCAAATTTAAATAATTTGGAAAAGTTCCACTTCCGACCATCACTAGTCACATAAGTAAAATTACTTATCTTCCCAGTAATTTCAATCCGACTCCCATATTTATAATAATTAAGTCTTTATATAGCGCCTTACATCTGGAACCAGATCTCAAAGCACTTTGACAGTATTACCCCTGGTCATTGGCGTTCTCGTCTTACCCACACATACGTGGGCC
>JAODAI010263279.1:2152-15911 GCA_027575025.1 Scotoplanes globosa | reverse complement strand
AGCGGGCACGAAACCACTATATGGTCTCCCGGCTTGCATGCGGATGCTCTAACCATTGCGCCACGCTAGCCGGTAACTAAATCATTATAAAGAAGCTGTCTGAGGGAAGTTTGATAATAGGTTCAGTAGCATGTACATTCACGTATATCTTGACACCAATTTGCAATGGCCCGCCAAATGCATATGCATGCTTGATTATTTTGCACAATTTATTATAATAATAACAAATAAAGTGACAAGAAGAGTAGACAGTAATACAAGGCAAACAGCACCACGCATATCATCAAAGGCGTAACTTAGCGCATTTGGAATGCACACCAGCACCCCCAAATTAACACCCCTTCCATGTTACCAGATTTCCAAGGAAAAAAAACCTTAACCCCGAAAAAAATACTTTAAATAATAAAGAAAAACGCTCCAACAGGCCTAAGTCCTATAGTAAACCAGAGCGTGGACAAGGGCTGAAGGACGGTAAATAGCCCTTATATTACATAACCAGTTATTATCTTTGAATCTATAACACATATCGTACACTTTTAATGGTGGCCGGCACAATAGCATGTAGACCGGCTTTTCGTAACCATCTGTCCGGCTGAAATGTATATTTATGAATAATATTACATATGCCTATCTACGACAACTTCCATTAATCGATATATCGAATGGATACTATCTAAAAAATGCATATGATATATGATGGTGATATTGCATATAATCCTCATAATCTGAGAGATTTGGGACATTTGTACGAGGCAAATGTGATATATGGATTAATTCAGCCGCATATATGTAATGTACCAACAGGGTGCGTGGCCAGGGCCCTGGGACTATTACATACAAAGCGTTGTGTAAATGTTAAAATAAAAAGTCAACAGAATACTTTCACATTCCCTGCCGGGTTAAGACTGTATTACGAAAACGTTATGTATTTAGTGGTACATTGAAATTGTTCCCGGCTCGACCCTGCTCTCTGCACTGCACTGCATTGGGAGAAACAACAGAGAAGAGGCCGTCTAGGCTCGGAAAACAGTCGTTTGTTGTCTCGTCCCAATGCAGCGATATTACATATAGTTTCCAACGTGGTGTTTATCATTACTTTTAAAAATGGGAGAAACATGCACAGTTTTTAATGGTGTTGGATCTAAAAGTGATATCTTAGCATCAATGTCCCTGCAGTGCCAGGCATCTTACTGAAGTAACTCCCGGGTAAAGTCCCAGCACAGTCCCGTAACTTTGCATATATGCCTAACGTTCATATATTTTCTCGTCCCCATTTTGGGTCTATGTCTTCCTGCATAATTCCTGGAACTGCTGGTACATATCCATCCGTACATGTACAGTTAATTCCAGGTTCGTTTAATTCCTGGTTCGTTCCTCGCTATTCCCAGGGACCGTAATTGCAAGAGTGTGTTAGTTAAATCAACAGTAGGCTACCTGTTATGATATTTAACCAGTAAGTCAAACATAATGCTAATTATATAGAACCTGTCTTTTTACCACTAAAATTGACAAAAAACAGTGATAAAGGGTCCCCTGGTTCAGCAGGTCTTAAACTTATTATACTGGTGTTAATAAGAGAATACTCATTGTTCAAATATCATTCATTTATTATTGTAATAATTTATTTTTGAGAATAAATGGTCCAGTAAAAAATATATGTTGGCACAATAATACCAGTCCCGTATATGATGCATATTGAAGAGCAGGTACTTATGGTAGCATTCTTCTTCTTGAGATATGGGAGGGGCTATCTAAAATTGATCACATGTGCAATGGAATATGACCAACTCAAATAAAAAATCAATAACTTAAAACAATAATATTTTCTTGATTTTGGTATCAAAATAAAGGTAGTCATATCCTCTTTGTTTTCCACTATTATCCCACACATAATACCTGATCTGCCATGGTGCATCACATGATGATGTTGAATCGATTGCATAATGCCTCAAGTACAGTAACTTGCTTGATGGTTACACCAAACCCGCATTGCAGGGGGGATAATTGGGGTTAACCCTTGATAATACCTTTATTTTATCGACGTCCCTTGAACATTATGTGACCTGCTCTGTGGAAGTGAGTCGGAAATGACCAAACTATAAAGGGGTGGCCACACTGGAAGCGACTCGGCGCTTGAAAAAAGAGTTAAATTTCATGTAACAAGTAAGGGGTGGCGCGGTGCGGTGCTTGAAATCCAAGTTGAAAAATGTTGTATTTTCACGCGTCGCGCTGCGTTTTTTACGATGATACTATGCCTCGACGTAAGTCTGGTCATCTTTTCGCAAAGAGTAGGGAGTTATCCCGGGTGGTCATTCCTTTTTTATGTTTGTCTCGTTTGTATCGTGTGTATCTGTCTGTATCGTTTAAATTTCCTGGATGTGATATGAAATTTAAACCTATCTGGCACTTATGTAACCTTAGCTGTTGATGTGCCGGCCGTTAAGAAACTATTTCTCTGGAAAGTTTAAGAAATCAATTAGGCCTATAATTTCTGATGAAATTCATATAAATGGTTGAATAATTAATGTTTAGGAAGTATGTGTAAAAGTAACATCAGCAATGATACAAAATTGAATGGGTAATGCATTATATAGATAGCTTATTATAGGCCTTGTGCTTCTAATTACTAAATTATATATATATTTCAATTACTTAAATAACATTTGGGAAAAAAATCTTCCAAAAGGGGCATATTACGCAATGAGCCCAGTGGGTGTATCGACCTGCTAGCATAATTTACAGAACCATAGTGATACAATTTACAAAATGAATGGATGCCTCAAGGGATCGATATATCGATGATGAGCTTCTACGATGCCGCCATATATTGGAATTAGGCTGCCTGATTTATATAGTGCCACAATCGCAGGCAGCAATGATTCTTTTGAATTAATTGCGGGGGTGGGGGGGAACATACATTTGTAATGGAGAATGCTTGATGTTCTGCAATTGTCACATGTAATCCAGACCCTGGGGTGGTTGGGGATATTATGGACTTATGAGGAGACGTGGATTTTAAAATTGTCAACATTTTGCTGCACATCTAGACTAATGTACAATGAAGTACCAGCATAGTATGACACTAATTTACTGCACCCTCCCGCGAAAGGCATAGCTACTACTTTCATACTGGGGTGGGGTGGTGGGAGGGGGGATCATGATTCATCCTCCATAAAGTATCTGAATGCTCAATTCTCATATCCCCGAATGGTTTATACTGCTCATGGCCTTATATAGTGTTTGTTTCTGGTTGGTGTCGTCTACTGCATGATAATTATTTGTGATATTTACGATAAGTTACTTGTAGCCTACAGGCATATGCCTAATTATTCGTTGTCTTCCATTGATTGGGAAACTTAAAGTGGTGTGGTGACTGACCTCAGGTAGGATAATTCAAGCACAATATTTATCTATAATAAATTTAATTCATCTATTGCATGTAATATTGATATAGTATTATCCAGTTGCAGCGTGTGAACTAATATATTAAAATACTTGTTTCATCCACGTTGCTTGAGGCCAGTAAACCTACACTGTATATATCTTTACTGAGTGATAGTATGGAGGAAATGATTTAGAGCAATAAATTGTGTATTGAAACAGTGCACTTAACAAATGAGTTTATCAGATAATCTGCAAGGATTTTAGGTAACCATGTAGCTGGACAATATTTCATCTGATTTATATTTCAGGTGGATTTATCGGATAGACAGATGAGCCATATATAGTAAATATAGGGTTTGAATAATTTTGTTTCCCACATGAATCAACGTTGACACAGGACGATGTTATTTACAACTATGGGTAAAATGAACGTGTTTACATTATATACTGAATCCCATACCCCTAGATTTATTTTATTGTTATGCTACACTTTTATAAATCTCATAGATGGTGATTTGCAAATACAGGTACAATTAAACCTCCTGTCAGTTGGTGGGTAGGTGGGTGAGCACCCCCCTGACGGGGGGGGGGGTCTCCCGTGGATTTTTTTCAAAAATGTGGGAAGAAATACGTTTTTCTGGCACCAAAATCATAGCTTATAATAATAATTTAGGCATGAAATTTAGGCATATTAAAAATATTGCCTCTGAGCAGGGGCCACGCCCCTCCTGGATCCGCGTCTGACTGTTGGATCAGACACCTCACTAATGATGTGTGAACGATCTAGTTCTTGATAGGATCCACTAAATATGTTATTGAGACACTGACTGTATGTCATCCGCTAGCAACTAGACAATAATTTTTTGCTCATAATGTCCGTCTGGACCGTCTTTTTCTACATGTGACGCGCCAAGGCAGATCGGGTATTATATCGCCATTCGTCATTTTGAGATATGGCAGGTTTTCCTAAAAAATATATCACATGGGCAATGCACCAACTCAATTTTGAAAATCAGTAACTTACAATATTTTTATATTGATTTTGGTATACAAATAAAGCCACAGCTCACCTCTTTCTTCTTATAATAATATCTCCACATGACCAATTGACCGACATAATATCCGATCTGCCATTGTGCGTCACATATTTGATCTTGTTTCATGCAGTTGACTAAATTGGAGTTTGGCTATAATAATTGAAATTGATAAATTTGCCAATTTAAAGTTGGCAGTAATAGGCCTTGCATAAGTATTGCATACATATTCAGTTATTACCCAGGAACACTGATTTTCAATTAAGATCGGATGGATTCAGGAATTTGGCCGTTCTTTGCGAATCGGGTCAAACTGTAGACAAAAAAGGATTGTTGTCTAGCTCATTAAATTTCCATCTGGAATAATTTTGTTGAAAAAATACTAGTTTTGTTCATCTCAAGGATATGCTTGAGATAGAGATTTGTTACACCGGGTAACTAATAAACATTTTTTCCGCTGTCTATAGACATGCAGTGTTGCCAATTCATTATTAAAAATGAGTAATTAATCAGAATTCAATCTGTACTCGATATTTCCCCAAGGTATATATGCCATTAATATTTGAAATTAATATTTGAAATATTTTTGATATAAATCAACATCAGGTTGTCTACATCCATGTTTCAAATCAATCACAATATATGACCTTCATCTCTCCTTCTCTGTGGCATATTTTGTTGTTTGACTGATAATCTTAACATTCCTCATTGTATGTAATCTTGCTTCAAAATATATGATATATGATTTTAGAGGTGCTTAACTTCAGAATATTCTTGATAATTAATATTATAAATTGCTTTAAATATTGTTACAAACGCTTCTAATTTCAAGCTACACTTAAAAAGCACATACAGCTTGTAAATAATGTTAGTTGATGTTATAGAGCTGAAAATTATCTACAAAATGCTTCAAACTAGAGTCAAATCGGCCATTCCGTTCTCAATTATATTGACGTTTGAAGTTTTTTTATTTTAGAATGTCACTTTTTTTAGAACGTCTTTACCAAGACTATTGCATCACTTTTATTGGACATTAATAACATTACAATAAATATTAATATTCTACGAAATAGCATACATTAAAGAGCACATTCATCTTGTAAATAATGTTTGTTGATATTATAAAGCAGAAAATTATCTACACAATGCTTCAAACTAGAGTCAAGTCGGCCATTCCGTTCTCAATATATTGATGTTTTAAGTTTTCAATTTTAGAACGCCACTTTTTGTAAAAATGTCTTAATCAAGACTATTGTGACTTATGGTCCTTACAACTAAAGTACATATATAGCCTGATAAATGGCTTGTAAATACGTTTTCTCGAAAAGTTCAAGTCTGATTATGTTCAAACTTGGTATGCAGATTGCATACAAGACTTGTGTTATTTTTGGTGGAGGTCAAAGGTCATTTGAGGTTAAACACTGAACACATGGTTTTAGTATTTGACGTTAAATGACCTTTGCCATCCACCAAAAATTACACAAGTCTTGTATGCATTGGGGTTAACCTTCATACCAAGTTTGAACATCATTGGACTTTAAGTTTTAGAGAAAACGCAGGCTATGTCTGTACTTTAGTTGGAAGGACCATATGTCAGGTGCAGATATTGCGCTATAGTGACATTTTCACGGTCATATAAAAATACTCTTGCACAATGTTTGTAAAGAGTTGAGTTGAAAGCGATCAAATGTTAATTTGTATGACCAATGATTATGATCATTCTGTATTTACTGAACTGGACTCGTAAATTGAGTATAGCGTTCTTTTTTGACAAGTGATACAGAATGGGTTTAGGTACGATCATGGATGGTCAGCGGGCTTTTGCCCTACAATTTTGAGTGACCACATACTGTAGGTCGTGGCAGGTGTGAGAAACACTACCATTGAACCGCCAGTAACGTCCGTCGGTAACGTTCTCATCCGACTGATGAGAATGCACATCAGTCGTTGGGCATTTTCCAAAAGGCTAATGGAGAGGTGAGGATTTGTAAATCAAAATTTAATCAACAAATTCAAACTATGCGAAGGGAAGTATACAAATATTTTTATAATTGAGCAATTGTATGGTCAATATATGATTTTTTTATTAAATATGAACATGTTGGTTTAATTGATTAACTGTTTCATTTAGCGTAAAATATTGCATAAATAATATACGCATATAATTTTATTGTCAGGACTTTTATTTTTTTAACGGTTAGTTAAAATGTGTGCCAATCAGTCACTTCAAATGTGGAGTGAAAACGTAATCTTTAGCTTTTTAATACACTTTTCTATATATAAATAATTATAATATTGTAAAGCATGTAGTATTATATGACTTCAATATTGAATATGCATGCTATTAGTATTATATAGTCAAAAGTAGACTATACTGCAAAAGTTATATACTTTATAATAAAAATAAGTCAAAATTTATGATATGTCATCCAGCTCCTACATCCTATAATTATGATGTCAGATGTGTTAAGATTGAACAGTCCTGCAGGTATGTTTATTACCACATCTGAATTATCAATTACATCAACAGCCACTGTAACCAAATTAATAACTCCCATCTATCTTTGTAATGTAAATAGTATGGCTAAAGGTCAACCAGAAGTCTGTAATTTAATTTGATAATATCCTGATGGTCAGAGGATGAATGGTCAGAATCCTCTGACAGCAATTAATCACTAGATACACTTTATTGACTTTGATAAATGAAGGGATAACCCCAAATTTATCTCAAGAATTAGGAGGGGGATCTATACAGGCACACAGGAGTAAACATTTAAGAGGTGATACAATTTCCAGCCATATTTTGGCTGGTTGTGTACTTTATGGTTGCACTGGCTTTTTGTAAAGTCTTGCATTGTTTTCAAATTCCTTGTTATTACTTTTTGCGGATGGCGTGATGTAATTTCCTGCCATATATATATATATCTAGGCAGTTTTTAGCTGATGTATTTAGTCGCATGTGTATGGTAAACCCATATTGCAATAATTAGATAAACTCTTGTTTATCCCAGATACACCGTTCTTTTCACCCAATAACCGAGTTTATCAAAAGATAAATTAGGTTTATCGATAAACAGTGTTTTTCAGATAAACCCTGTTTAACTGATCAAAAACTAGTTTATAGATAAACAGATTTATCAACTGAACTATGTTTATCTAAATTAACCTTGTTTCGCTGTTTATCAATGTTCTATCAGCTGATAAACTGTGTTTATCTAAATTAACCACGTTTCTCTGTTTATCAATAAATTAGTGAGGTTTATCAGCTGATAAACTGTGTTTATCCAAATTAACTGTGATTATCAGCAAGCCCAATGTACAGTAAATAGATAAACCGTGTTGATTTATCAAATGAACAGTGTATCGTTTATCGATAAACTCTGTTTATTGAAAAACACTGTTTATTGAAAAACACTGTTTATCGATAAACTGGTTTTATCAACTGATAAACCTAGTTTATCAAGTAAAAAAGTGTTTATCGCCAGTTTAGCAACTGATGAACGTAGTTTGTCAAGTGAAAAACTCTGGATATCGATAAACATGGAATATTTTACGTGAACAAGTGGGCATTAAGTGTGAGTAATTACGTCATATTGTGGCTAACCGATACTGTACTTTAAATAGTAAATTACAATTGGTTGCCGCATATTTGAGATGTAGCTTTCAAAATATACATTTCTGAGCTATAAGTTTTCATCATCTCCGACAGAGTTGTCACCCAATGTTTTAGGCATATCCCCAAACCGTAACAAATTTTATATAATTTGAAAGTTTCTACTTATAGAATCACATATAATAGGCCTATTGTTAAAAAAATCTGCGAACGAAATCATACTACACCAGTACTTTATGATTTACACTGGCTTCCAGTAATGATCAGTTAATATAGTCACATTATAATATCAATTGTTATGGCAGTAGATGTTTATAACTTTGGAATCAATTATCACAGAGCATTAAGTATTGTCATACATTGATCCGTTTCAAGAAGTCTCTTAGCCCATTGATAGCTAAGCACGTAATATTACGTGCTTACAATATGTCCGTTGCATGCGAAGCGCGTAATATGTGTCTACAGCGCGTATTTGTGTATGCGTACAGGTCACAGTGTATTTCCACGTACACATGATGCTGAGCTGTCAAACGGTTATGACTCATCTTTTCACACTTCATTATGATTGATGTATATTTATATTTCCTTGACATATTAGAGTCTTGTGGTACAGTACAGGCACAATATATAGTATTTAAAGTTCTTTGTGAAGCTCTTTGAGGTGTTACCTTCTCGTCTTATGTAGGAAAGGCGCTTTATAAATCATTATTATTATTATTATAGTATTAAGAATACAATATAAATTTCACACAAATAGTCTGATATCGTTGTAGCCCTATGTAATATTTACAGACCATTCTTTAGCCGATTGATGCTATTGTCTCCCCGAGTCTGACCGGTAAGCTCAGTAATTGATAGAGTGATTGCAAGGTCAGGAGTTTGTGAATATATGTGTGGTAGTTAGCCAAGCCACTTGTTTGAAACAGTGGCATCGCTAAGGAAGGGGTGGCTGAGGTCAGTTCCACCCCATCCTCCTGAGTGCCCACCCATAAAGTGTGATGAAGATTATATTCCAATGGCTTTGGTTGGCTCATAATATATCCTAGGAGTTGAAAAGGATCAGGAAACCTAATCAATCAATCGGATGTGGATGTTTACAATCTATTCCATTTAAAGCATCCTTCTAACATGATCTAGGTGGATTGAGCATTTGAAATATAGGCCTACAAATCTATTTGGGTTTAAGTTCATGAATGTAAAGGATTGTCACAGTTTCCAGACTTTTGTTTCGTTTAATAGAGTCTCATTGCCATCTCTCATGGGACATAAATATATCTATTTGCCATGAAAATAATCTTGAAGCTTTGCTCCTTGCTCAATTGGTTGACGGGTCTGCAAATTATAAACCAGTTCGCAGATGCAACGGATTGTCATACATACATAGGGGTGGTTCCCAGACTTGCAGTATATTTAAAACCTTGAGTCAATGTCGTCATTCTTGTGATATGAATTGCCGTGCCGTGATCGCAAACCAGGAACATTGGCTCACGTCCCAAGACATTTGATAGCTGTTTCTCACCTACGGAGGGTGTCGGAGCTACTAACGCACTCCTTACTCGCAGCATGAAGTTATTTGTCTCGAGATGACGGAACCCGGAAATCAATATCCAGGCTCTATCGAACAAACTTGTGACATGTCACATTGACGTATCCACAGACTTGGAATTGGAGACCACAAGGGACCGAAGTGGCAGATGCTTGACATTGGAAACGGCATTGGATTGAATTGGGTGATAGTTGAAGGTTGTTTTATTTGGGACTCATTCGTAGGTAAGTTTGTCTAGGAAATACAGAACATAAACATTATTTCAATCAAACGGGAAGATTTTAAGGTTACATAGTATGCTTCATGTTTCAGAGTTGTACATGATTCCATGTTTTTCACCAGGATCCTGAAAAAGCGGATGCCTACACACCCCACTACACCGAGGCAATGTTTTATCTTATTGTTTGACAAAAAGGGTTCAGCAGTTGAAAACGGTAGTAAGTCTTGGCACTTAACAGGCCTCCACGTTTGAGGAGCGCCAGTGCGATCGCTCTCCTTTAAAGCGCCCTCTATGCGTTCCTAAGAAAATGATTTTTTATTTTTTATTTTTCATGTTTTTACCTTATTTTCTGTCTATTCGACCAAGTCCTAACACGTTTTTACTTTAGAACACTTCCTTCCACAGTATTATATTATACATTATTAACTGATAAGAATGGCGACTATAATAACCGGGAGAGCTTCTATCCAGAAACTCTCCAGTAGAGCATGTCATCTTTCATACGTGGAGGTCCGACTTATGGTAACAATTTCAGTCAATTGTGTATTTTTGGTATTCTGGGAAGAATTAAAATTCCTAATAACATTGAAAGGCCTGGAATAAGATTAAGGCGAAGGGGGGAGGGTGGAACAAGATTTTAGCATTGTCAACAATCCGAGATCCTAGACTGTGACAAGATCAGAGGATAGCACGATTAAGCCGTAGGGTTACATGAGCCTTTAAGCACAATCAATCATTCAATCTTAGGCCCTAGACATGGCACCCTGAGGCACCCTGTGTCACTATAAAGAGATGTGGCTGTTTATAATCCACCCAATGCCGTCGTCGCATATACGACGAGCATGTACTTCCCAGGACGCCAGTCAATTAACTCTTATTTGTCCGATTTTGTGCGATCGAGTCGCCCCTGTGATATTCAAACCGATTGCAAATGAAATTATCGATCACACAATTAACCATCTAATGACGTACAGCTAGCTTCACACGGGATAATATTGACAGTTTTCAAGATATTTGGTTTCCAAAATCGAGAATGTAGTTCGCGGAAAATGCATGCATATCAATGTTAGGCAAAAGGCACAACAGTGCGATGGAGTCTCTTCTATATAATATTCCATAACTTGACCACCGTTCACCATAATACTCATTTTGATGTCAGAATAATGGTAAAAGTGTCCCAAATAATTATTTTGTACTATTATAGAGCATGAATACATGTTTACTTGTAAGTCGTTGTCATATACCAGCTGTTTTTTGTAAAAATGGGCGTCGCTGTGTAAAATGGCCGGCATTGAAAGAATTGATTACTATACACACAAAGTCCTGTGTGCCTTGCTCAGGGAACGTAATTAGTGCATAATTCATTTCTTGGGCTACTTTTAAGAGTTGAATGTTCTCTTCTCAGAAATTAATATTTTTTTAGTTTATTTTTTTGTAGGTTATTTTCATGCTTGTTGGTTGGACGCCCTTGGTCATAATTATTTCCCCTTGTTTAACCTTTTCACCGTATATATATAAACTGGTCATATTTAACAATGTAAATAGTAATGTAACAGGAACAGCTTTGTTCATATATACAGCTGTTTTGGGTGATATGACAGATTTTTAAAAACTATATTATGTAGGCCTGTATTTCCACAATATATTCTAAATCCACTTTGTAAATACATTCCCTTTTAATTATAACTAATTGTACACTAAATAATACCGTACATAAGCAAAAAGAACTTTAACCCAGAACCCCCCTTGGCTAACCGCCCCCCAATGCGTCACACCTTGTGACTCGTGCATCCTGTGATCCGCACATGATAGCTTAAATCCTTCTCTATAAATTTTTAGGCCTGTATTTCCACAATATATTCTAAACCTATTACTGTATTATTATATTTACCTTCCATGCAACTTGTTATGTTTTCTTTCATATTAAAGCAAAGCTCTTATTTAAGTTTTAGGTCTTCTAAATTTTATTATGTACACTCCTCCACCTAGCTTGATAACGATACTATATAATAGGTAGAGAGAGAGATAATAGGCATATATAATGTGTTTAAACAGCTTGAGATCTAGACGATAACGTACATAAACTCTTTTATTTTAGACCTGGCATAGACCGATTTTAAAATATATGCAATAAAAACAAACATGTTATTTATATGATGGTCATTTCTTTTACTGTCTTTGAAATTATGTCCTGACAATTTTACATGTATCACTTTCTGCAAATGGACAGATTATACAGTAAGATAATACCAAGACCAAGATAACGGATCTGAAATAATATTGTATGTACATACTACATGTGCAGTGTATTTGTTTGCTGTATATGTATGAGAAAATTACATTCTACCTTCTGGTGATTTCAGTGGCAATTTGGAGCCTAATAGTGTTCAAATTTTTCCCGCGATCTCTAAGTGCCTGCCACTCTGTACTAATTCAGTATGTGTAATTAAAATGTCTAATTTATCAAGATGTACGTCATGAATGCTGGTCGTATATATCACTTAGGGCTTTGATATAACCGACTACATAGAACTCATATAATTCTACCGGGAACAGGGCTGTTGGGTTGCAACAAATCATAGTTTAGAATCTGTCACATTTTGTTATAATTAAAGAGTGAAAATTGGCCTGGAAAGCTTATTTAATTATACGATGCTAAGCGATGCATACTATAACTTCAAGCCGGTTGGCAATTCATTTAATGCATTTGAAGCCAAATTAGTTTTTTCATTTAAATTGGAGAAAGTTGTTTGCATGGGAGAAACGTGATTATGCTCTCTGATATAAAGTACACTGACTAGGTCTGACACGGGACTCAAATAATGAATCACTTCTTAGCTCTAGAATCACCAGCCTTATTGAGTTGGCCACATTTGTATTAACCCCTTGCAGTAGTAGCAGATTTGCTGTATTAGCTTTTAATTTAGACTTGCATTGCTGCTAATTTTCATCTTAGAAGTATTTTGCACATTAGAAAATTTCTAGATCAAAAGAGTGCAGAGATTGTTATTCATGCATTTGTTTCTTCGAAGCTTGATTTTTGTAACTCTCTATTATATGGATCATCTATTCGTCAAATGAATAGGCTACAAAAATTTAAAATACGGTTGCACTTATTGCTAAAAAGTCACCAAGACGTAATCACATTACACCTATTCTTTATGATTTACATTGGCTTCCGGTGAAATCCCGGATTCTGTTAAAATACTTGTAATTACTTTTTCTAGGCTTAAATTTAACCAGGCTCAATATATTGGTGATCTGTTTAATTCTTATAGGAACCTCGTCATCGCAACCTGCGCTCATCCAGTAATGATACATTGGTACAACCGCGTTATAATATCACGTGTTATGGAAGTACGTGCTTTTCATTTGTAGCTAAAATACATTGGAATCGGTTGGCGGAGAGTATCAAATTATGTGATACTTTCGTACATTTGAAGAGGTCACTTAAAACGTACATATTCTCACTTCATTATAATTAATGCACATTTCCATGAACCATTAATGTATTTATGTAATATTAACTTTTGTAAATCGCTTTGATCTTTGATCTTCTGGTCTTGGGCAGGAACTTAAACGCTCACTATAAATATTTATTATTATTATTACCATAATCTGACAAGTGAACAATTTTATCTTTAATTGTTGGCATAGTACTCGCTTTGGCAGACGCTGGACACATGACCCATGATTGTTTGACGTTGCATGCACGGTGAATGTATCCACCGCCGATAATGAATATTGACCAAGACCGTCTGTAATATCATGGACATTTTATCATTTAGTTATTGATTATCTTGCAGTTATTTGATCGATGAACACATCGGCGTTCCCAGGAATTCGTTGACGGGGGGACATGTTTGTTACTGATCTGTCTATTTCACTGATCTGTCTGATACACCATCTAAGCGGAGCGCCACCTTGGTTGGCGCGGAGCGTATATACATCAGTTTTTGGAC
>JAODAI010263168.1:0-10157 GCA_027575025.1 Scotoplanes globosa | reverse complement strand
AACAGGCCAAAATTAATTGGACAACAAATATTGCGGGGTTAAGCGGGTGGATAGGAGAGGTTGGAGGATATTATAAAGGAGATTGGGATGACAAGGAGTCTTAGAGAGAGGGTGATAAGAGGGAATGCATGAGGTGGACTGGACATGTAGAACATATGGATGAAGGGAGATTCCCGAAAATGGCAATGTCACATGTGGAGCTTGGTAGAAGGGAGTAGGGGGAGACCTCGTTTGAGATGGAAGGACTGTGTTGGGAGGGATTTTAGGAGGGCTGGAGGTGATGGAGATTGGAGAGTCATGGCTACGGATAGTGGATAACTTTGGCCAATGATGCGGCGGCTGTCCCTCTTTGGAGATAATTTAAAAATACCCTTGGTATTGGCGTAACCAGTGCTGAATGGCAGAGTAACAGACAATGATTGGCTGTTGACAGTGCAAACTTCAGATGCAAACCTATGCAGGTCCCTCTATTGAGCTGCTAGTTGTCCAGCTCCCATGCTTCAGTATCTATCTGCTGCCGCTGGCTGTATTTCAGTCACCGTAGATTATCATTTACAGCTGCCCCCATTAACATATAATTGAAAAGGAGAGTGCCCCATGCTGACAGTTGAAGCTGGGCAACCCAACTTATCCAGGGGGCCCTTGGCTACAGGCATGCCCCACCTTCAAACAATGCACTTTGAGACCTGGGAACACAATTTGGACCAAGCAAGTCTCAGGTAGTAGAATGTTATCACATGCAGAGCTATAAATTAACAACAGGAATGTCCGGGTCTGTGTGATTGACAGTTTCATTCTTTTGTTTACTGCACTCTCAAAACAAATTCAGATTTGTTTTTGGAAAACTGTTGACAATGCTCTCTATTGACAATGAATAAATATAGACAATCATTGTGCAGGTGTTTGCATTGACATAAACAAAGGAGAGGGAAGGGGGTATACTAACTTTGCAACATGCACAATATCAAAAATTGTAGTAAACACAACTCTAAAGTTGTCAATCATATCATTGCTACACAAGTATCAATTGAAGAAATAGCAAAGCTTAACCTTTCATTGTCCTCTGTTTTGTAATGTCCTTTGTTTCACTGTTGAGCATTCAGTGATTAAAATACAATAACAGTTTATAATAGTTGACCATTGAGGACAATAATAATTCTTCGAACATCTGGAGTGCTCAGCGTAGTTTAGTTGACTCTCTTAAATTGAACCTGAACTACAACTAACAAAAGGTTCATATTAATTGACTAATCATATCAAAGTCGGTAATAATTTGTAATGACTATGGTATATTATCAGGCAGGATTGCCAAGCAAATAAAAATCTAACAAATCTGTACAATGAAGTTTATTGATTTATATCATCAGTCCATGTTTAATTGATTGAAATTTAGATAAAGTCTTTATCTTAAAACACCTGCTTAAAACAAGTGAAACCAGAAACTCCTTTTGTTCTCACACGTTGAAGAAAAAACAAACACCAGTACACGTTTTTTATAAGAAACTCTTTATATAAGAAATAAATACTAGCAGCCAAAAAAATAAGAAACTTTTAGTACTACATTGAAAATCATAATTTAAGAAACTCCCCAAAATGTAGTATTCAAAATCATATTAATGTCTTCATTTGTTGCGTAGTGTATACAGTATACAGTACTGTATTTTATTATACTGTTATATCTAGTCTTAAAATCACCAATTTATAACCTATTTGCATCAATAATTTCAACACAGGGATGTCCTGCACAAGATTGCCAATTATACCATGTACTTTGATAGTAAAAATTAATAAACTACTAAGAAACTTTAGTACCCTAGCTTCTTATAAAAAAGAGTGTAGCACCTTAAAATATATTAAAAAATACCAGGGGCCTATTTACTACTGTATACTTCATGTAGCAGACCTTCTGTCAACTTGAAAGCAAGTATCCTAATTCAGAGTTACAATTCAAGGTTAGGAATTTAGATCAGTGGATTCATTGTTGTGGTACATTATACTGTATCCCAATAGGATGCATGTCATTTGAGGTCTGCAACATGAAGTACATCCTATTATACTCCAGGCCTATACTTTGTCCTTCACCTTCACTTGACACTATTGTGAATATTAACAGTCCTTAGAAGTGTGGAGTGTGACCAGTCCAAAAGGCTTCAAAAGATTAACTCCCTGGACAGTTGCTAAAACATAGAAGTTACTACTAGTCAGTCTTTAATTGGTTTAACCAATCAATGATCTGTCCATTATCTTTTCACCATTGAAGACTATGATGTAATGTTATGCAACCTTACTACCAAGCACAAACAGCTTAGAATAACAATAGACTTGGGATACAGTTATTCTTGTTTTCATCTTTTGAAAGGAAATTTTAGGGAAATACTGACAATCTATCTGGGGTCTGAACTGGGCACTTATTTAATTACAGTTATATGTCATTATGTCAATAGAGAGCCAGACACAGGAAAGGGTTCACAAACCTCACACTATTATTGTACAAGCCAATCCATAGGATACTTTTAAAATTGCTTATAAAAATACTGTCAGGAAAGAGTTCACAAACCTCACACTATTATTGTACAAGCCAATCCATAGGATACTTTTAAAATTGCTTATAAAAATATGTGACATGTCACCACAAAAGCAGCAAAAGTGTTGTGGGGGAGATCAGAGATTATGCAATATTACGATTCTATAGTTCATTATCTTTAAAATTATATATAATTTGCTATGGTTTGGGGTAAGGTATTCTCTAAGAAATCTTTTACAAGATGAACATTCTATATGAGAATTTTTTCTTTTGAAAGTCATGGTTCAAACGTACAACAAAGACTGTTAATATCAATAATTAGTCATTATCTAGAAGTAGAGTTTATAGAAATAGCATATCAAAACTTGAACTCCTACAGAAACAAACTTATGCTTTCCATATAACATATCCCCCCCTAACAAATCTTTTACAAGATGAACATTCTGTACAAGATTTTTTTCCTTTTGAAAGGTACGGCTTAAATGTACAACAAATCTGTTAATATCAATAATTAGTCATTATCTACAAGTAGAGTTTATAGCAATAGGATATCAAAACTTTAACTCACTTATGCATAATTATGCTTTCCAACATATCCCCCATATAGTTTTTTCTTCATGTTTTTACCTTATTTTGAGGGTGTCTATTCGATTAAGTCCTAACATGCTTTTACTTGTACACTTCCTTCCACATTATTATATACATTATTAACCGACTACACATCGACTATAGTATCCACGAGAGCTATTGCTCTCCTGAAACTTTCACCAAAACAAGAATGGCTTGGGAATCCGCAAGTAAATATATTACCATCGAAGTAACATACATGTACTTCTGAAGATACCCGTACTTAATTAGAATCTGACCTTTGACCCCCGGTCCACATTGGCTGTCCCAGCCCGGCCACCCTCCTATCAATCCCCGGGGAGAACACTGGTCATGAATGATTCAATAAAATATTAAAAAATAAAAATAAATGATACTCTATGCTCATTCTTTCATACTGATTTCTGCTTCAAGCACAATTTTAATAACAACATACATTACAAATTCTACCTACCACCTTAAACGGTCCGTTATTGAAATTATGTATACTGCTTGGTTCTGAGATGAAACTCTTCATAGTTTTTTAAAACTCAACAACTACTGAAGTCTGTAAGAGATATTTCCCGAGATATAATATATATTCAAGCATAAAAAGCTAAATTAAAAATAAACTGCATATATCTATACAATTATATGATGAAAGTGACCACCGGGGCGTGAACAAACCTATTTGTGCTAAAATATAATTTCATGTGTGGTGATCAATCATGCCCCAATTAATATAAACTTTGAGGTAGACCCTGGATCTCTGGAATGCTGTATAGTGTAGTTCATAAAAACCACCACACTATACCCGATCAGCTCGTCTGATTGGCTAAACAGTGCAGTGTCGACAGGGATGACTCAACTTCTGTATATGCATAGTGAATGAAATGGAGGGTACCTGTAGGTTACGGTAGGCCGCGCAATCAAGTCCTGGCATGTTTTACTTTAGAACACTTCCTTCCACATTAATATACATTATTAACCGACTAAACGGCGACTCTAATTGCTGTCCTGAAACTCTCCAGGAGAGCATTCGTATGCTCTCCTGGTATTTGACTCTGTGAGTAAATATGTTACCATTGAAGTAACATACATGTACTTCTGAAGATACCGTACTTAATTAGCCATCTTACCTTTGACCCCCCGAACGTCATTGGCGTCCCCCCCCCCCACGATATTCGATACTATGCTCATTCTTTCATACTGTTACTGATTTCTGCTTCAAGCAGAATTGAACAACATACATTACAAATGTTATCTACCACCTTTGACTGAAATTGTGTATATACTGATGTGTCAATATGACATCATCACGTGACTGCATGTTATTATGCAACACACCGTCAGAACGGGTTGGAGTTAAACTGTAATGGGCATGCCAGATCACACTACAACTTCTACAATATTCAATCTAAGTTGATGCGGTAGAATAGGAATATAGAAATAAACTACGGCTGGATGACTATTGTCGGATCGTAAACGGTCTCCACTCGAAATTGGGTAAAAATGAATGTGACTTGGCGCCACCTCGCCCGTCATTAGACCAATTCTTGAGAGTCTCAAACGGTTTATTCACCAACAATAGTCGCCCAACTGCAGTTTATTCCTAAAATAGGTCTGCTTTTAATTCCGGTCCATGCTGTTGGGTAGATAATGATCAAGTACAGTGTACAGTACCAAATCATACCCATGATGCCATGCAGTAACAAGGCAGGGCTCCGGACCTGCTGGCATTTGATTGGATTATTGCACGATACCGTTGCCAAGCAACCAACAACACCCATCACCTTCCTTGGGTTATTTAGCTACCAGCCTGGCAGGAGGTCAGAGTTGACATTTGGAGGGGGGCCCAGGGGGTATACAATCAGATTGACTGCTTGGCAAGTTGACATTGGGTAGGCACTACAGGTTTATATTATGTGTGTGGTGCTGTGTAATAAATTATATAACAATCAACAATACCTTCTATATCTATCAGGAATTATACAGCAAGTGCCAGCTTCAGGGATGGCTGCACTGTCAGAAGTACACAATAACAGGATATTATTAAAAGTCCGGGTAAACACTGTGTAGTAGTTATTCCCATGACTGGTTATATACCATTGCAATCATCATCCCCATAATAACCATCAATGAAAGGAAACGACCAGGGGGAATGATGGAAAATTCCATAAGCCCACTCCAGACCAGCCTGTTTTACTGTGTATTTAGGTTACAGTGCAACATATGTGTGACCCATCACCCCCATAGTAGGCAGAGTGTAATTTTAAGGGTAGTACCGTTGCCGGAGACTACCAGAATTCTGGAAGGACTACCCAAATTTGGAATAGGTTGTCCAAATTTTCAGAAATATTTATTTGAGAAAGTCACTTTTCAAAAAAAATAAAAAATGGGGGCCTATCTCTGCATGGTTTACTCGTTATTCATGTTTTGTAGTACTTGTGCATGTTCTAGAGTGTTGCGCAAATCTGGTATGATTGTTTAGTTGTTAAATTTTAATATTTCTGCTCACAAAGGACAACCAGAAGGACTACCCAATTAAATACCTTTCCAAAACCCTTAAAATTACACACTGGTAGGCATCTGTTGGCAAATATGAAAGTCAGTCAAATTTGAAAAATTGTGAAATATTTGACCATTCTGTCCAAATTTTTATATTTTTCAACACAACCATGTGATGAGACTTATAGCTTTTACATGTTAACAGGGACCCAAAAGAAAGACAATTAAACTTATAAACAGCACTTGGAAGACAAGCTACTTGCAACAGCTTGAAAAAAGACCATGAAAACAGAGCACTTGACAATAAGTTACTTGCAACAAGTTTGAAAAAAGACCTTGAAAACACAGATATAGTAACAAAGACATGTTTTATGAAGCCGACAAAGACATGTTTTAACATAGGTGGAAAACATGGACCTGAAAAACATAGATCGATCTTGAAAAGAAAGACCTTGAAAACAAACATCTTGAAAACACAGACCTGGCAAACAAAGATAGGCATTAATAGTAAAAAACTTAGAGAGAAAGACCTTGAAACAGATCTTGAAAAGGAACAAGACCTCTTGAAAACACAGACCTGGTTTAATAACCATGATCTGTAAAACAAAGGTATTGGAAGCAAAGACTTCGAAAACATAGACCTGGAAAACAGATCTTGCAAAGAAAAAAACTTGAAAACAGATTCTTGACCTGCAAAATAAAAAGGTATTAGAAGTAAAGACCTGGAAAACACAGACCTGGAAAACAGATCATGAATAAGAAAGACATTTTAAAACAGACCTCTTGAAAACACAGACCTGGTTAACAATGGTCTGAAAAATAAAGGTATTGGAAGTAAAGACCTGGAAAACACAGATCTGGAAAACAGATATTGAATACAGACCTCTTGAAAATACAGACTTGGTCTGGTTAACAGTGATATATGAAAAACAACGGCATTGAAAGTAAATACCCAGAAAACACAGATCATAAGACCTGGAAACAGATCTTGAATAAGAAAGACATTTAAAACTGACCTCTTTAAAACATAGATCTGGCAAACAAAGACTTGGTGACCAAATTAACAAATACTGTAAAACATAGATCTAAAAGCAAAGAACTGGAAAAGAACAAAGACATCTAAAGTAATCGATCATACTTAGAAGTATTTAATTATTCAACGCTTGTTGTCTGGATTTCTTATTATGAGTATCTTTCAACTTAATACGCCTACTATCATACACTTTTTTATAAGAAACTCTTCTATAAGAAGCTACTACTTGGCGCTATGATAAACTACTACTAGAAGCCAAAAAAGTTAAGAAAATTTTAGTACTACATTTAAATCATTAAGAAACTCTAAAAAAATAGTGTTGAAAATCCTAATAAATGTCTTCTTTTGCTGTGTCGTGTGTGCAACATACAGTACTGTATTTTACGACTAGTCCTAAAATCATCAATTTAACCTATTTGCATCAATAATTTCAAGACCTAGATGATGTGCACAAGATTGCCAATTATACCATGTACTGTAAAAATTGAAGAAACTTTTTAGTACTAGGGCCAGGCCTCCTCGTATGAAAAATGATGCTCTCCTGGAGAGTTTCAGGAGAGCATAATGCTCTCCTGGATATTATAGTCGTTGTTTTTTCCCTTTTTTCGGTGAATAATGCTATATAGAGGGCGCTCCTCGGTGCCTCCCAGGAGCGTTTAAGGAGCGTGATCGCGCTCCTCAAACGTGGAGGCCTGTGGGGCCTGATCCTAGTTGCTTATAAAAAAGTGTAACCATGATATGCATATGTAGCAATAATCAAGATATTTTTATCTTACTCTTAATTGGGTTACAAAATTAAGCCTTGGTTTTCCCCCCAATAACAATGTAATAAGAACACCATTTGGGCGTAAATGTACACAAATTTGGGCACCAAAAACTTAAAGAAGATAGTTTTTTAATACATATGTGGATCTAAAGCAATGTTGTGCATGAAACACTTTCAAATAGTGAATTCCCGCCCGGATTATTATCTACAATCGTTGGAACTGGAAGGGTAACCTTATATGAATGAACACAGGTCATTGGTCAATGTTACACGATTGAAGCTGGCCTCCACGTTTGAGAAGCGCCAAAGCGATCACTTTCCCTAAACGTTCCTAATTTATTTTTTGGCAAGTTGTCATGTTTTTACCTTATTTTCTTACAGGAGGGGGTCTATTCGACCAAGCCACCAAGTCCTAACATGTTTTTACTTTAGAACACTTCCTCAGACCTTCACGCATGAGAATCTCAGGAGAGCTGTAAATTCAGATTGGGAGATTTAAGGAGCGCCTTTCGATCTCCTGAACATTTCACACATTTTTTTCCTGTTCCATATTTCTAGCACAATAGGGCTAAATGTAACAGACTATATATCATTAATGTCACATTGCGAAGTGAAAAAAAAATCTTAGAGGAGAACAATCAATTGCTCTCCCGAGCACCTTTCAGCGCGATCACGCTCCTTTCCAAGTGCGGCCCCAAACTTTGGAATGCCTTTCCCTTGAAACTCTACACCATTGCAACAAAGATTCTTTCAAGAAATGGTTGAAACAGTATCTCTTTTAATAACTATGATGATTATTTTAATAAGTTAAATGTTGTTTAATTCACATTCATGAGTTAATTTTTTCGTGCACGTCTTGTTTTTTCCGATAGTGGCTATGCATAAGCTCTTCATTCATTCATAAATAAAGGCCTGCTTCCTTGCACATTATTATTTACATTATTAACCGACTAAACAACAACTATCATATCCAGTAGAGCTATTGCTCCCCTGAAACTCTCGTTAGCATTTTTCATGTGTGCATGCCTGTTCAAGTACACTTTTTTATACAAGAACTGCGGTCAGTACTAAAAAGATTCTTCAATTTCAGCTGATTCCACTAAAAGTTTCTTAATGTTTACTAATTTTTAAGAACATTGTATAATTGGCAATCTTGTGCGGGAAACTTGGGTATTGAAATTGTTGATACAAATATGATATTGGTGATTTGAATACAATATTGAGTACCGTACCCAACAAAATCAGCCATTTATTACGATTCTCAATGTACTAAAAATGATTGAGTTTCTTAATGATTTTTAATGTAGTTACTAACAGTTTCTAATTTTGGGGGACCTTTTAGTACTAATTTTCTTATAGAGGAGTTTCTTCTACAAATGTGTCCACTGATCATACACATCCATCATTCATAAATTAAACTAGTGACCCTGCCGTTAGAAGGCTACTACAGTACTGCCAACCATACTCTGCACTGCACGTAATCTATCAAATCGTGATGCACCCAAATGCAGAAACATTTAATTGCTACCCTGGATGATATCCGCCTAATTACTGCTCTCGTCCAGCTCGCGTGGTTTCCCGTTTAATTATAGTTTGTGATTCACTACATGATAGGACTGCGGGAGAGCGCGCTGCAATGCCGCAATCAAACATTAATTATTCAAGTGCATATATTACAGCCATTTTCGCTATTATTGTATCTGCTTTCATTTCTAAATTCCTTTCCCCCTCAGCGGCCGCCTTCCCGATGATAGACATCCAAATGACATCCGAATCAATCTCTGCTTTTTGAATTAATTCCCAGTTTCCTTTTACCAGGGCAGTTGCGTCTACTGTGGTGTCCCATCCACACATAATTACGCACTCGACCCTGTAGAAATATAATATTGAAAATATATCCCAGGGTAGTTTAAATGCTAGTCATCACACAACACTTCACCTTGTTTCTTTGCTTGGCTTACCATACCCTACCACAGGCACTACCAGTCCACTGTACCTTCATAACAACAGCATACTCATACTGTAATGTATACTTCAGGAGCTCCATATTGATTGGTGCATTGTAACAGTACAGTACTATAGTGCAGGCTGCTGGATAGCCCAGCAACACAGTCTAGTGTGACATGGCTTTTGATTGGTGTCAACCAAGCAAACAATGGCTGTAACAGAATGTAGGTAGTAATGAACTGATTGGTTGCTGGGGAGGCTTGGCATTGAAGCTGTCCTGCGATTGGTGGAGTGAGAGACTGGGAAACAGCATTGTATGATAATATCTGTATCCAAGGGCAGATAATAAATTCATTCAGGAAATCTGAAGAACTGACTATTGAACAAAACAGGGAGGGCCAACATAATAAATATGAAGCAGTCTGTATGTATACATAATACTACATAGTACACGTTGTACATTGCTTCCTACAAACTACACAGGATGGGAAATATTATAAATCCTGCTATAATTTCCACAACAAACAATATACATGAAAGATGAGCTAAACAACATGGAACATGAAGACTGACCAGTGTTATGCACCTGTCACTTGTAAATGCCCCACTATGCACCCCCCATCATAGGGGAGTCAATGGGACTTTGTTTTCGTCTTAATGGGAACTAGCCATGATAAGCCCTTTGTTGTTTTTCTACTGTACATCACATGTTTATTGTTATGCACTTGTCAATTGCATGCACCGCCCTAGGGGACCCGGGACTTGCGGGGAACTAGCCGGGAATTAGCCGGGAA
>JAODAI010263057.1:0-10158 GCA_027575025.1 Scotoplanes globosa | reverse complement strand
GGGGGGGGGGGGGGGGGGGGGGGGGGGGGGGGGGGGGCTCGTGATTTCAAAATTTGAATTATTTTATTTCTGAAATATTTTAACGTTGCTATATCATTTTCCGCACTCTGACTACCACAACAAATCAGCTAACAGGGGTACTTGGAGAGGGAACTCTTTCAATTAACAAAAAAATATTCCGATATTTAATTTTTGATATTTCATTTTCCCTCACTATCCCAACAAATCAGTTAACGGGGATATCCCAGAGCTGGTTGGATCGGATTTATGATAAATTAATTACTTTGATATCTAATTCAGCCAATTTATAACAGGGTTTAGTTTATTCATACAATTTTTTTTCTTCAAATTTCATTTTCAGACAAAACATAATCATATCCAAGAGGTGGGTCATTTTTATAATTTGTACCAAATTACTACTGGAACGGAGATAGTTTAATATGCACATATATATGTTTACTATTACGTATGGGTGGCTATATATTTTTGGATGACCATTATTATTAAATTTTGTTTTAATCAGTTGACAGTGAGGGAGTCCTGGATATTTATGCAACATTTTTTATCTGTCAAATCACTACTAGATTTGACGTCATAGACAACAACTTTTCTGATTAGATTTGAATCAATCTATCACTTATTAATTAGTTTGCTAAGATGTCCGCTGATAATTTTTCATGACTATTATTTCCCGACCCAATTGAAAAACAGCTGAACATTTTATTTGCTAAATAATAGTTAGTGGCTAAATTATCTCTCTGAATTCTAGTTTCAATCCAAAGTTTCAAATATAATATATAAATCAATTACATCCCAAGAGCTTAATTTTTGTGTCATATTCATTAAATTTCATATTTTTTTATGTAGTCCTGTAACACTATGAGCAGTGGTTATGGCAATGATAATAGTTTATTTTAAAATAGAGGGCATACTTTCAGAACTCCATTCATCAATACAAGAGATGTTCAATGGATAATTGTTCTACAGAGATTATTTCTATCTGGACAACACTAACTTTTTTAATTCCACATAGCAATTATGCTCTCTGTACAAGATCATGTCAATTCAGAAATCCTTAAACTGTTATTTTTAAACTATTAATTATGTTTTGTTATTATTTTTTCAATTTATGAAACAAATTTTAATCATCTTATTGAAACAATTTCTGTAAAGTCTTTTATATTTTTGTAGTGAGAGAGAGAGAGATAATTTCTTAATAACATATCAGCATCGACGCTATATTAGTGCCAGATAGATTAATTATTATCAATTCCAAGATTTACATTATTTATTAAATCATGCTATTCACCAATCTCTCGTTAGGGTGTATGTTGATTGACGTATAACTATCTTTTAAATCATTATAAACAATTGTTATTTGGATATGTGGAAAAGTTGGAGGGAGAGTAGTAGAGTTAATTTTTGTAAAGTGCAGTTATATTTGTAAATGTGCTGCAGTGTTCTTATGCAATCATAATTAGCAAAGTCTTGGGCCGTGGTAGTTTGTGGGTTTTTAGATATTAAAATCAATTAAACTCTATTGGGGAGGGGGATCTGAGCTAATATGACCAGGCACAGGAAATGTAGAACATGTAGAAATGATAAAACACATAAATCAAAATCATGCAAATTCAAATAAAATCAAGGAAATGTCTGGCAAAGCAAACAAAAATGAGAACATTGAAAATCACAATGCCAAAATGCCATTCCCAACAAAATATATAAAACTTCAATGGTAACTATATATATGTATAAATATATATATATACTATACATGTACATAAATATATGAATATAAAATGTATGAGAAAATAGGATAATCTGGACAATTGCAATATATATCATTATACGTCACACTTATAAAAGTCCTTGCATTTGAAAGGCACCGTCTAAGGCCCGTAAGGAATTACCCATTTATTTAGTTATGACAAACTTTAAATTGTCCATATTTATTTAGTTGCGTAACAATCGAGTGGTTTGTACAATTTGACATTGTCATTATTGACACAAATAAAATATATATATAATCCTACGTTTCTTATTTATTTGAGTAACGGTGGGCCATTAGGTACAACAATGCCTTTGCACTGCGGGACAGTGTGACATCTTGTGTCCGTGAGATGTTTGATCAGCACCAATGTTTTATGACAAAATGATGTTGGTGCCCTTATATTTTGGTGTGCCATGCCCCTTTTGATAATTAGGATTAATCAAGCCATGCCCCTTTTGAAAATTATACCAACCCCGTATTATGGATATTGCAATTGCCAAGAAACACTAACTACTCATTATCTTTAACAATGTAATGAAACAAACAGATATGATATAAATTGAATGGATAATGAATTAACACAAAATACATAGTTAACAGAATCAAAGTTGAAAGAGGTTTCTTACAATCAAAATGGTTACATTTCTAAATTTAAATTAAATCTTCCGAAATGTAATAATTGTGATAAAACGCCGGTGCTAATGTTCTGATTGGTTGAAACCCGTCATAAGTAATAACAAAGACTGTTTCAACTCGTTCAAGTTTTTGGAACAATTATAGACAGCAATGTAGAGTCACTCTCAGAGCTTCTTATTTAACTAGTTTGACACACTGGATACGAATGTCATCACCTAGGAGTTCAACCTCCGACCCGTCAATTTCAGATCCAATCCTCTATTTATTGACAGAGACAACCACACAGGTCCAAGTTAGTTTGTTAGCGAAACCAAAAACTCAAACCACCAATTGCAATTAATTATTAATATTGCGTTGTGTGAAACAAATCGTGCATATATATAATATACCAGTGAGCAGTTATTAATTACCATAGCAATAGGTCAAACGTTAAAAGCATAAATATTGAATTATTGAACATGCAGTGAAGGCATGCCCCCAGAACGTGTGGTGCAATACATATTCTTAGTAGGTGCAATTCATATTAATGTTAGTAATTTATGCAAAGCAAACAAGGTCACCAAGCCCACGCTGTGAAAAAATTCTCAGAAACTTCCCACGAGATCTCATGAAAATCCCATGAGATCTCATGAAAATAGCATGAGAAAATTGTCATTTTAGGTCCAAGATTTTCATATAAATCTCATGAGGAATTTCTCACAACCGACAGTCTCATCAGAATTATAGGCAGCGTGATTATTTTCAAAGAGCGAGTATTATTTTGTAAACAACGGTTTTGCTCCTTGTTTCGAAACGGATACATTTGCAGGACTGCTGACTACATAGGAAGAATTTATTTTTCTACAGAAATTTTAATACATGAGAGCAATATATGCTTAAACAAATAAATAAAACTAAAGCCGTAGGCCTAATGTCAATTTCAATTATCTTAAAGCTAATACCAACGCTTTCATTTGAAAAATATAATTGTAATGTTATTTGGTATAATTCACCAATATTGCACAACACCGTTCAGAATAAATACAACAGTTCACTATTAATAAATTCTTTCACACTCAATTTCGTTTAAATAATGATTCCAACAAATCGTTAACAATATCGGTGTTCTGGCAGAGCGGTGGTCAAGCATGGTCAATTTATAAGCATGATGTCCAGTAGTTGGAGTTGTCAGGATTCAAACTCTGGGTCTGACCTAGTAGTTTGTCTCATACGAAAGTAATCCACTGTTTTCAAATGCTTTGAAAGTTCCAAACTTACTAATTTAACTTGTAATTTAAAAGCCTTAAGGCATCTTTCACTTATATGGCCGCTTAGGATGGTAAAATCAGTATTGATCCGAAGGAACCTTACAATACAATAAGAATGCAATATGTTTTTCAATGCTTCAACGGCTTTCAAAGTTCCAAACTTACTAATTTAACTTGTAATTTAAAAGCCTGAAGGCATCTCTCACTATTATGGCCGCTTAGGATCATAAAATCAGTATTGATCCGAAGGAATTACCTTTGCTTTATCCATGGAAACAACAAGTGGACATAATCATCTCATTCATCTAAACATAATCATCTTATTCTAATTACAATAAGGATTAAAGTGGTTAAAATGACCAAACACCTTCAGTTAGACCAGCATGGCAAGCGTTAAAAGCCAGTCCATTATATAAGAGAATACACACAGAGACACAATTGACACAATTTTTATTCACACAGTTAATAAGCAATAACGATGAGGATGATTCAATTTAGACAGAGATGTATAAAGTTATATATTTTTATGTTTTTATAAGCACCAGAGAAACCGTGAATATTACAAAGAGCGGAAAATATCAAGGACCTAATTTGTAGTAAAGTTTTTTGTGATGTTCTACAAAGATTTACCGAAATATGGTGCATACTGTGTGTGACTGTTAAGATACACATAGATAAGTTACCATTAGTAGAATACCCTGGCAGTATTTACAGGTGGTGAGAAGTCTTCGCAGAGAGATACAGTTAGTGGTAGCAGAAACGTGTATAATTCCAGATATAAATACGTAGACAATCTACAAAACTACGTTAACCCCTTCACCGCTAAGTCACTGTATATGCCGTCTGCTGTCGGTGTGTCAGCGCGGATAACGTACATATACGGTACGTGCACCGGCAATATTTCAGTGTAGAGTGTACAAACTATTATGAAACCGTGTCGGGTAACTAGCCCCTGAACAAGACAAGTACCCCCCCCCCCGATAATTTAACCAGGGGTGTCCGGGGGTTAGTTGTCTGGGGAGCTGCCTGTGGTAGTTGCCATATCACCGTTGATACAACCAGCACGCAACATTAAATGCAGCAATACAGCACAGCGGTAAAAGGGTTAACACAAATTGATGATTACAAAGGCACAGAATACTTTTAAAGGGAGAGTAGAATTGCTAAATCACCATTGTAAAACCCAGGCTACATCATCCCCAGTGTGTTTGGTATTATAACCAAGAATAAGACACACAGTATTACCAAAGATATGTGGAAGCTCTAGGATGGCTTTCCCAATCAGGTACGGTCAGTTTTTGTAAACAGGAATTTGTAGTCAGGATTCGTCGGACGCCTCGTTTCAACTTCAGCATTAATCACGATTAATCTTAACAAATCGCGACCAGAAATTCCGCATTAGAAACTGACTATAGTAAATTTCAAGCAGTGAGTGTATAGGCTAGATGGTCGGTTAGATGGTCGACCTAGAATATTGACAAGTGCTAGTTACAGAACGGTATGGATGGAGCCCAGCAAATGGGAGATGCAGGGTAGAGAGCTTGGATTTTTATCAAAGAGAAAAAAACATAGTTTTCTCATGCGCATGGCTTGAAGGGGAAATTTGCATGGGGGAATTGGCTAGAAGCAATTTGAACTGGGGGTGATTGCGCCGGTAAAAATTTGCTTTGATAGTACAATAATTTTGGGGGGATGGTGAGTGGGAGGAATTATCGCGACACCACGGTTAAGTGTGGATCTTTATCTTGGAGAAAACCACTTTTAAAGTAAATACTATAATGATTAGGTAGACACCCAATGTGAAGTTAGCTGTGTCGTACCCAACTCTGCACGTTATCGTCTAGCGTCGTAAAATACTTTTAAAGTAAATACTATAATAGTTAGGTGGACACCCAGCGTAAAGTTAGCTGCGACACACACACTCTGCACGTTGTCGCCTAGCGTCCTAAAACACATTTGGTATTATGAATGGACAGATATAACGAAGCACTCCCACCCACCTAGTGTCACTGAATTGACCAATATCAACTGTTTGTTTCAAGCTTGCCGTATAGTGCCGTATAGTGAGAATTAGATATGTCCATAGTCAAGAGTAAAACAAGGTTTGTAAGGCTACTAACATTGCTAATTTCACACGAGTATTAACCCTCAGACTGGAAATAATAACCAAATCACAATTATATCTACAAATAGCACTTTGTTCATTAGACAGACAGTTTGTTATCTGTTCTTGACGGAGTAAGATCAGATTATTTAAGACAATGGCAAGGTGCTCCTTGGTGTTATACTTTGTAAGAAGTTTGGTTAGGCTGCCAGAGTCGGATGTGCTCAAGTTAATCTTAGTTTATTGGTTATTAATCTGCATCCACCCGATACATACGCACGCACAGCAAGTGTAATCTAACCAATTCATGTAGCCAACCTACGGCCCATGGGCCCAAAATCTATATTATTACAGCAGATATTGTGAGGAAAATAATAATTTACTATAAAAAAACGTCACACACATTGGCATTTAGTTGCAGCACAATTTGTAAGGTGTAACAAAAGGGTGTCTATATTCAGAGTAATGCAAGTTTTACAACTTAACAACCTGTACCTTGCTAAATTCAAGAGTATGAAATTTCAAACCGGAAATAATAACCCAAGTCACGATGATATATGACTACGACACACAAATACCACTTTGTTAATTACTAAGAGTCAGACAGGCTCAAGTTAATCATAGTGTTATTAGTATTCCGCGTCTACCCGATACATACGCACGCATAACCAATGTAATACAAACAAGCCATGTAACCAACCTGCTACTTATGGGCCCATGGCTCTATGTTATTACAGGAGATATTGTGATCGCAATAATAATTGACATTTAAGGAAGATAAAAAGCTCGAGTAAAACCAATTTGTAAGGTGTAAGAAAAAGGTGTCTATTTTCAGAGTAACACAAGTTTTATAACTTTAACAACCTTTACCTAAATTCAAGAGTACGGAATTTCAAACCGGAAATATTAACCCAAGTCACGATGATATATACTACGACATCCAAATACCACTTTGTTAATTACTAAGAGTCAGACGGGCTCAAGTTAATCATAGTTTTATTAGTATTCCGCACCTACCCGATACATACGCGCACACAACCAATGTAATCCAAGCAAGCCATGTAACCAACCTGCTACTTAGGGGCCCATGGGTCTATGTTATTACAGGAGATATTGTGATCAGGAAAATAATTTATTAAAAAAATCTTCATGTACATACGTTGGCATTTAAGGAAGATAAAAAGCTCGAGTACAACCAATTTGTAAGGTGTAACAAAATGGTTTCAATCTCGCAAGTCCCACGATGTGCAGTGCCTGCCCACGGGGAATGCAATATCTTGTTTCCGTCGTATTTGCTTCAATCAATTCTCGACTATCTGGAGGCGAATGTATCTCAGGTGACAAAACGCTACTTGAATTTAAAGATCTCCTCAGGGGCGAGACACAGGATAGCATTACTCAATTGGTATCGTATCTGTTGCAGACTGCTCCTACGTCGGGCACATCTTGTCAAATGATTGGATGCTATTTAGGGAATTAAGCGCAACACATCATTCCCGTTCTTGAAATTATGCTACAATGACAAATTTCAATCGAGACGGAGGAGGACATTATATTCGGTACGAGATGTGCAACGGTATCTGTGTAGATAAACAAATACACTCTCTATGTACAGTGAGCCTTTTATCACTATTTTAATTCAATATTATAACATTCTTCCCAAGATTTAGCAATTCCTAAACTTAGAGAATGTTGTGAAATGATCAAGTTTCGTAGAGTTACATCGCACATTAATCGTTAATTCGCCAATAACTCATGTGGTCCCTGAAATTTAATTAAAGTTTGTGAAATATAAACAGATGAAGGATATCAAAATCCTGGTATGAAGCACGACCTTTCCATTGGAATCATTTGATGTCATTTATTGATTACAAATCAAAAAGGCTGTTCTTGACAGTAGGTATACTATGTTACCTACAATGACAAATTCCAATCTAGTCGAGGAGGTCACATCTACTCATCATAACAATTTCTTATTCAATAACATACTTTGCAATAATATCAATTTATATCCTTAAAGAGTATGTTGTGAAATAATCAAGGGTTAGTTAAGAGAGTCACATTATTCACAAAGTCACATTATTCACACACTTCCATAACAACTCATGCGTGCGCCTTAAATGTGAGAATTATAAACAGAGGAAGGATGTCTAATTACACAGCAGAAAGTTAAAGTCAAAGTGAGCTCTGATCGGATCTTAAATGTGAACCTAAATCAGATAATGGTTGGGGCATAATTACAGCACAATGTGGTAGTGCTGTAAATTACAGGTTTCAAAGCATTGTTAAACAGATCTCAATACAAACGCCCATGAAATACAACTGAAAAATGGGTTTCAAACAGGGAATAATTGATAAAATGAAACACACTTAGACTTCAGTCTTAAATTATCGGCAAGGGCAGCTTGGGTCACACACATGGCAACGTACCAGCATCAGACATAAACGAGGGCCAAGGGCGATTAACCCTGTAAGAACTAAAAACACCTTCGTAACATATTTGCAGGGTGATTACCTACATAGAGCCTGTGTACAAAAGTGTGCCCATTTGTAAAAGTGAGCAACCACCTTTTGAAAACAGTCCTCGAAATGCAAATTATTTTGGTGGCCCACAAACAACAGACCTTTACGTACGAGAATCTGAGGAGATTTGTATATCTAGCTCCTCGAAGATTGAAGGAGAGCAGCTAGCTCTCCTGAACAATTCACACAATTTTTTATGGTCTATGTTTTTAATACAATAGGCCCAAATGTAACAGAGTATACGTCATTAATATCACATTGCGATTTGAGACCAATATCAGCGTAGTAACATGAGTTTTACTCACAGAAAAACACACAAAATGTAACGGTATTTTGACGACACTAAACAAAGTCATGATTACAACATATATGTAGCCACAGAAAGACAAGTGCACAGTATCAGTTCAGTACATGTTAAGGAAATGAACGGGAAAATAATGTCCTTCATCATCGCTTCATTGGCTTGGAGATTGTCATTCGATCAGAGATATTACAATGTAAAAATGAATCAATTGTTGAAATATATGTATCGCCAAAATCAAATAAAGTTTGTGCTAAGGCGCTTCAAAGACTCATAATAGAGAGTGAAATAGTAATGCGGTAACGTAAATTGCAGCAATGCGCAGAGACACATCGATACAAACATAGCTTGCTGTAATGACGTTGGTAGCACAAACAGGGGTGCTACGTAATAAGAGTATATGGGTACATGATGAGATACATAGTGTGGCCATGGCAAGGTATAATATGCGCTGCACGACATTGATTTCATATACATTGATACACACGTAGGTTAGCCAGAAGAAGGAGGGCAGTATACACATACGTTGACAGAGATTGGGGAAAGAGTGATTATCGTAAATAGGGTATTAGGGAGGAAAAGTCACAAGATTATGATATATATGATGATTGATACACGGGAAGATGAAAGAAGGAGCACATAGCATTATCATTATTTATATTCAAATGACTGTGACCTATATAAGCTTAGGACATCAGAAAGTTAGAGCGATACACCCGGTGATGAAAGCTGGTTAATATGTGATAATATATATATATATATATGTTTATAAGACCAGTGCAAGACCAGTGCAAGCTGGTTAGTATGTGAATATATAAATATATTTTGACCAGTGTGGCTATCGGCCCAGTCAACTACTTGTCGTCATTGGGCAATTTCATTCTGCTTCAAACATGGTTCGGCCGTAGAATACCAATTGAAGATCAGAATAATTAGATTGAAATTGAGTAGGCTTCCTTGCCCTTTTCAGCAACAAGGCTCTATGAGCCACCCAAAGCCTTTGATGTACCAGTTAGAGCCACTGGAATAAAATCACCATCACCCGATGGGCATCGTCTTCCCATCAGAGCAATCAGGGCTACGTAATGTTATTATTCACTTTCTAGTACGTATTGATAGTACTGATCCTTTAAGATAAGGTTGTATGATACGATTACTTGTACTAAATGATCTCCGCCTCTATTAGACATCTAGTTTTTTACTGTACTAACATAACTTAATACGACTTCAAACTATGTAATCAAACTTAAAATCTAACCTACTAAAGATATATCTATATGTATATATACCGCATAACCTCTATAGCAATTCCCAGTGGAAAAACAATTTTGGAGGAGGAATAGTTTTCCTGAAAAATTTGCTTTTTTAAATTGGGTAAAATGTAAACTGTATACATTTTTTTATCATACAGATAACTATTCAACGAAGCAGCTTGCACAGTATGCATCAGTACATCTGTCATTATTTTTGCTAATCCAAACAAAGGGATTTGATTATTAAAGGGGAAGGGAGATTTATGATAGATATTATACGGTACATAACATGGTCTCTCTCTTTCTCTCTCTCTCTCTCTATA
>JAODAI010262946.1:0-10158 GCA_027575025.1 Scotoplanes globosa | reverse complement strand
TGTTTTGCATTTGCAGCTGCTACACTTTGGAATCAATTACCAGATAGTGTCAAATCATGTGATACATTGGTCCATTTAAAGAAGTCTCTTAAGACTCATCTTTTCATACTTCACTATGATTAATACATTTTTAATTTGCATGAACATTGAGTATGTACATGTGTACATTAATTTAATATATATATGTTATTAAAAAAATAAAAAATATGTGAAGCGCTTTGAGGTGTGACTTTCATGGTCCTATGCAGGAAAAGCGCGATGTAAATCATCATTATTATTATTATTGTGACTTTTGTGGTCCTATGCAGGAAAAGCGCGATATAAATCGTCATTATTATTATTATTATTATTATTATGTGTCTTACAGAGACGATTATAACGGGATGGTCGAGGTTTATTGGGCATATTGATGCGCATGGGTGTGGAGCTACTTCCGATATGGCGATATCTCACATGGAAGTTGGTAGTATAGGGGTAGGGTGATACCTCGTTTGAGATGGAACGACTGTGAGTTATTTTAGTAGGATGTTGCTTGTTGGGAATCCAAATGGTACAGACATGCCTTGAATAATGGTCTTCACAATGCATGGTACGTATTTGTGGTTGGTGACAATGGTTTACCAGAGTCATGTGGCAACGACACTATCACTTTTGGTGTCTTCTTGATGCACTATTACTGATAAATTTGTTCAGGAAAGTTCTGCATAATATATACATATATATAAACACATGTAAAACCACACGTACATGTTTCAATTTATACCATTACTATGACGTGACTTATATATAAGAGATGGCGATCCTTTCGTCTTCATACAAAGTTATATTGTACTACAGAGTATTGTCTGCCTAGTGGGAAAATTATAGCCAATATTACCTCACCAGTCAATGTTGTCTCAATAAATACGAAGTTTAGACATAGCGGGTATGGGAAAAATCCCACAGGAATCTCCCACTATGATAACTGCATATCGGCAATTGCCCCAGAACAATTGAACGGAGGAAATTCCACTCGGACAATTTCTTCCGATTCGAATTCCCTCCCAGACAAATACCCCAAACAAATATCTCTTTTCGGCAATTGGTGCACGGCTTGCAGAAGCAAATGTACTCTGGAATGGTTCGGTGGAAATTGTAATGGGAGGGGGGGGGGGGGGGGGGGGGGGGGGGGGGTGCCGCATGCATTTGTCTGGTGGAATTTACTAGTGAGTAAATGTCCTGTAGCAATCTATGGGGAAGACAAGTTTCATGGGGGTGTCATGCTATAACCAACTGGTTGGCAAGTGATAATGAATCAAGTTGAAGTGTAACAGCTCATATTCACAATGTTTTCTTCTCAGAAGTCAAGGTTATTATACAAAAAATATGAATGTGTGCTGGTCAATTTATAAATATAAACCGATTAATTATAGCATTTTGAAACATACCCAAACATGTTAATATGAACTAACATGAGGTATTTACCCATGTCGAATAAATGTATGACATATATATACCTAATTCTGGAACGGTAATCGTTCTTTATATGCTCCTGTGTTGTAACACATTATGCACATGTTATAAACAAGGGTTATAAGGCTATGAATTTATGCTCCTGTGTTATATGACGTGTTAGGTGTGTATCCTTTATGAGTTTATGCTCCTGTGTTATATGACGTGTTAGGTTTGTATCCTTTATGAGTTTATGCTCCAGCTGTGTTAAATGACGTGTTGGGTTTGCATCCTTTATGAGTTTATGCTCCAGCTGTGTTAAATGACGTGTTGGGTTTGTATCCTTTATGAGTTTATGCTCCTGTGTTATATGACGTGTTAGGTTTGTATCATATATGAGTTTATGCTTCAGCTGTGTTAAATGACGTGTTAGGTTTGTATCCTTTATGAGTTTATGCTCCTGTGTTAAATGACGAGTTGGGTTTGTATCCTTTATTATTCTATGCTCCTGTGTTATATGACATGTTGGGTTTGTATCCTTTATGAGTTTATGCTCCTGTGTTATATGACGTGTTGGGTGTGTATCCTTTATTAGTCTATGTTCCTGTGTTATATGACATGTTGGGTTTGTATCCTGTATGAGTTTATGCTCCTGTGTTATATGACGTGTTGGGTTTGTATCCTTTATGAGTTTATGCTCCTGTGTTATATGACGTGTTGGGTTTGTATCCTTTATTAGTCTATGTTCCTGTGTTATATGACGTGTTGGGTTTGTATCCTGTATGAGTTTATGCTCATGTGCTATATGACGTGTTAGGTTTGTATACTTTATTAGTATATGCTCCTGTGTTATATGACATGTTGGGTTTGTATCCTTTTTAATATGTAATATGACATAAATGGTTTCGGCATTATTGAAATATTAGCATTGTTCAAGCCGGGTGCATTTAATACAATCGTAGGGCTCATTCATCTTATTAATGCTTTACTATATCGTGACTGTGAGGTTGCGGGTTGGAAACCCAGCTATGATTGTGTTCTTGGGCAATGTATTTTATATTGATTGCTTCACTTTACCCAGATGTATAAATGGGTAGCTGCGAGGTGGTTTGTATATATAGCGAAGCCCCGTTAAGTGGTAGGCTCCTATATGATACCCACGGGGCACGTTTTTGGGATGATATTGTGTGTAGAATGAACAGTTTGAAAGGTACACATTTAATGGTTGGTATGGCAAGCCACCGCAGACCAGAGTATACTTTATGAACACGCTTTGATATTGATGAGCAGTTAATAGACTATCGTTTTCTTTCTCCATTAGAACTGCAACATCATCAATATTTACCATTTTCAGTAGATAAGCTGTTCTGTCTGTCTGACATATATTTTCGCTTTTCGAAGTACTAACTATTAAAGTCGAATTCGCTTTATATGTCGCTCAGCGTGATATGACGATAAATGTTGGGCCTTCATTCGTCAAGAGATATGCTCTCATTTATGAGTTACTGCATAATTAACACACTTGAAATCCTACGAGCCAACACATGACTGCACCTACCGGGTTTTCATCAAAATCGTACTGAATGCCCGATTATTTTAAGAAATTAATTTCCCTTCCATGGAAATCATAGATTAACTTGTTAATATAAATAACAAGCGTTTTAGTATAAATAAAACATACCACGTGCCATTGTCACGATCAATTACTGTATTAACACTATGGGCCTCGTGCAAGATTATAAAAAGGTTATCCTATTTGGTAATATGGCATTTTTAACTGAAAATATCGTTTTCAACTCAATATAATTCGGTCAATTGAACAGGTACTCTTAATTGAACGTTTTGTTTAATAAATAGTATACTTGACTTCTCCGAACCAGTCAATAATAACGTGACAGACGCATGTTTTTTTGCAACATTTTGCTTTAGTCCCTCCAGATAGCCCCGGTATGTAATTTGAGCAGTGGAAAGTCGGTATGTGACTTCAAACTAATATATTATAATGGCATGCATTCAGTTTGTAATGTCAATGTCCTTAGTAGCATCACGGTTCACCAGGCGATTCAGTCTGATTCACTGGCGCCTGGTAATGAGATTGGGTCATGCAGTAATGCTGGTCACAAGGAGCTATCATGGTCTTCGCATGAGCAAACGGCTAAATTGGACATTTCCCTGGCATTGTTGTGAAAGGAACTGGTGTGTGAAACAAGTGCTATTCGAATTGAGTGTAATTTGCAAGCAATAGTGACAATCTACGTTTACGAGGAATCATGTTACTGCAAACGAACGACGCCCATCTCGTCCTGCCCCTTGGTCAAAACTCATGTTGTGTTACATTTGTATACATATTGACTTTGGATTATGAAATAATATTGTCGATTATGTAAAGGAGACGACCATTTGGAGAAATTCCTGATCCTAAACCTTGCTTCTTAATAAATTTCTGAAAGTTTTTCTAAAATTTGGTAATTATGCAAACTACTCTCGATTAGACTAGTATAAACAAATGGTATAAAAAAGGTATATGGTATACAAAAGGTATATCTGATTATTTAACCCAGTAGACGTACAAAATCACGAGTTATGTGATGTATACTTTCTTAAAGGGTTCATAAAGTTTATTTATACTGCTAGTTAATACTATAGAGCAGAAAATTATCAACAAAATGCTTCAAACTAGAGTCAAATCGGACATTCCGTTCTCAATAGGCCTACATTGATGTTTGAAATTTTCAAATTTAGGACACCATTTTTTTACAAACGTCTTTATCAAGACTATTGTGACGTATATGGTCCTTACAACTAAAGCACAGAAATAGCCTGATAAATGGCTTGTAAATACGTTTTCTCCAAAAGTTAACGTAAGATATTGTTCAAACTTGGCATAAAGGTTGACCCCAGTGCATACAAGACAAATTAAAATAATAAATTATAACTAATGAAAAATAAATCAATATAATAGGCTAGTAGGAAATGTACGGATTATTATTTTTTTACAAAAATATAAATATGTAAAAGAAGCTTGCATCAATTGGGGTTCTGCATTTTACATTATCTTTAGAATATAATAAGTAGTCACCAATGCGACAATACTTCTTATAGTAATTTGGAATTATTGAAAAGTATATAATGTAGGCCTACTTTAATTATCAACATCAAATTGAAAAAGGATTAGTGAAATTGAACAAATCCTATGACATAATTTACAGGAATACCAAAAAAGAAGAAAAAATTACAACATTTTATTTCCCTGGAAAAAATATTGATTGAAATATTAAGCTCATTCAAAAGAAGATATCAATTTGATGGAATAAAAAGAGTTGTGATAAATACTTAGTAATTTAGTTATTGCTAAATAAAAACTGGCCACAGTTTCCAGAACATGTTGTATTGCTATACATTATAATTACGTTTGTATACGTATCGAGATGTCTGGAAACCAAGACGGTTCATAGAAGCACATAGTACGTTAAACATAGCCATCTGACACACTGTGAAGAGTTTGTCTCAGTGAGATTACTCCCATGTGCAGCTGATTAATTAATTCCCTGTTTCTCCAATATCTCTAAATAAATTTAATTCAATTTTAGTATTACTAATTGGATACATATTTGTTTTAATCCATGACACTCAATTAAAATAAAAATTACATTATTTTCAATTTTGTTTCTTGCAGAGAATAGTATAATTAAATCATCTATTACATTTAATGAACATCATTGCTCACTATTTATGTTCATTTTACAAGACAGAAGATGAAACCATTAAACATTTTTTGGGGAAATTGTCATATTGCTTCATCTTTTCTTTTCAATGTGGGAAGTCACTTTATAGGTCAACATTTCGTCTCAGTAAAGATAACATGTTTTGGGGTTATCGGAGATAGCTCAAAAGTCTTTTCAACTTTCTAATTTCTCATTATAAATTTATATATATTTCAAGGCACGCAGAAACAAGTCTTTCAATATCATCAACTGTATTTATCAATTCAGTTATGCTCAATAATTATGTGAAAAAGGTTATTTCTCAGTAATAAAACCACTAATACTCCATACTATATACATACGATCAATTGTGAAGTGTTTATTACTGATATTTTAATTTTAGCGATATTTGGGTCACGGTTTTTCTTACAGTGGTCCTTTTTTATTCTATGGATTATACTTTAGCTTCCTTCTATCAAATTTGGATATATTATATTTACTACATTGTTTATATCGCATGCATTGCGATACATATAATTCGATATAATTTGTTTAGCTATACAAATTAATATTAACATGTTACTGGATTATAACAAAGACTTTTAAATGATATACCTATGATGCCCTTGCCATCTATACTCGGCGTAAGAGAACTGGAGCATGGCTGACATGCCAGTGACTTTTTAATTTTCGATTGATTAATTGATTGATTCATTCATTGTATTTAGCGGCTCATCCCCAAATATGGGGTTTGGTAGCACCTGCACCGTCCTCATAATTTATTTCCAGGCTACAACAGGGCAAATTTGACAATTTGGCCAATCACATCGATGGAAACGGACAACGCCCATAACTTGTTGAAAACCACTTTCCGTTACATTTTTCAAAATTTTGAAGTCTGATTATGAAAAACCGATGTCGATTCCCTCAAAAGGGACCAAAATTGGAGTTGACTCCTAAACCTAAACCTGTTTTCTAATCAATTAACCTTTTAAAAAAATTGAGGATTGCCTTGGTGTAGCTTTGAAAAAATATACGCGCGCCGTTCTCATAATTGTTTTATGGTCGATAATCACTGGATAGTTGACCATGCTCAAATCAAAGCTACCTTGTTCCTCCTTAGATTTATTGATTGATCTGCCATGCCGAATATATTTATCGGTCTCTTTTTCCTTTCTGCATTGTATAATGCCATCAATTAGACTTGTTTTTTATGGATGTTCAGTTGACATGCTTAGAGCTAATTACTGTGCAACTGAGATATTTTGGCTGGTTTATAATCCTTATGTATTTCATTCCAGAATGCGGGTTGTAATGCCCAGCCTATGTATCATCATGTGCATTGGCTATGTATTTACATTGTCAATTGTAGGCTTTACAAAAGTATGTCTAGGCTTGAATATTTAATAAAATCTACTTTGATTTGTTTGTCATACCAAATACTTCAAAATGCTACAATATTCTTCTCACCTGATATTCTCAATAAGAGATTGGAACAGGGTCCTATATCCAGTAATCCTCAATTGGATATTATTCAAGTGGACAACGCCATTACATCGTCCTGGTACTTTAACAACGTCTACACATGACATTTAAGAACTTAAAATGTATTTAACAATGTATGGTTTATGGTTTCTTTTTCTTTCTGTTGCATTATTATACAAGTAATGAAGGGCTTTGAGTCCAATTGTTAAAAGTGTTTCATGACTTGAAAGATTAAATAGATCATTCAGTCTAACAACGAATGATATAGTTTGTACAATTGAACGAAGCATATATTCATTATTTCTTTTATACAATACCCTTTTATAACATTTTTGGAGTATCAGCACTCTGAGATCTGATCCTAACGTTACGGTTAGGCTATTGCTTTATAACAATATTTCCAGACTAGAGTATATTACAATATTTAGTCAAATCTACTTGTATTAGTCACAGTAAGTCATATCAAATACTTCCAAATGATGCATATTGTCTTCACACCTGCTATGCTTAATAAGAGATTGGAGCATAGTCCTTTGTCGAGTGATCATATAGATTGGGCATTAATTATTGATTTGGACAACGCCATTAAATTGCAAGATTATTTTGCACTTAAAATGCATTTACAATGTATGATTTACGGTTTATTTTCTTTCTGGTGCATTATTGTCTTCGTATTATTATTATAGCTAATGGTTATTGTTGTATTATTATTATTATTATAGTTAACTGGCACACTAAATTCGCAATTCAAAGGTCTGAACATTAACAATTTTCATGATGCAATAGACCTTACGCAAGATCGAATTGGGTGGATGGATATTATTACAGAGCATGTCGAATAGACGAGGCCAATGGTGTGTTAGCCAGGCGCCTTCGGCGCATATTTCTAAGCATATATTTTGACGTGACTCAACCTACTACTACTGGGTTATTATGCTGGGTGTAATTTGGAGTATTTACGAGAAAATGTCATATTACCTTTTGCCTTTACCTTTGTATACAAATGTCACGAAAAATGTTGGGATATTTCATTATTATATAAAATTGAGTTTGTATTTCATTATATTATTACGAACCATTATATTATATTGTATGGACAAATAATAACCTGTGTAGAACGAATGTTAATTTCATACCACTTTTCAGATTACATTATTATTTGAATGAACCATAGGCTATACTAAATGATTAATATACTTTGTGAATGTATATAAAGAACACTAAATATAATATGGATGATAACAAATCTGAACTATTGTTATTATTATTATAATTTATACCCACTATACTAAGATATTGTTCGTTTCTCCTTCATAGAAGATGACCATCTTCATCATCATAATCGGCTTCCAGATGTCAGATTTGGTGTGTTCGGAGGTGGCCAATTAGCCTAGTCGGTTGACGCGTATTGATTGTTTGTGGTTATTAAATCTCAGACGAAACTTAGTGCCTGTCTCCCCAACGTAATTACACTCCGCGCAGCAATCACAATACAGGAGATTGATAAAGTTAGAAGAATCGCAGCTCAGGCTAGGGGGGAGTAATGACATACTAGAATGTGATGGTATAATATTCAATCTGGTGAATATATGGTGGCATAACGGACACCGGGGCTTATTGCACTTATGATTACCATTGGAGGGAGTGTTGAAATGACTGGACTGCGAAAGAATTGTCCTGCAGACAAGGGGTTGGTGGTTAGCAAGAAGGGGGATCTCAGAGAACAATACCTTAATGGATGAGTAACTCTGGAGTAGACTAAACGTCTGTCTTATAGCTTTAGTTAGCCATTTGACTTGGGGGTTATAGTCGAATACTATGGAGATACGAGTGCTACTCTCCTTAACACTGTAGGATAAATGTGTACGGGCCCGCGTCTCAGATTTGATAAGGCAGGTCTTAATTGTATCGAAGGGGTATCCCAGCCAACATGCCCACATGGGGTCTACATGGGCCCCACGTAGGCTGCATGCTGGAGCCCATGTGGGCTTCATATATGGGCCCCAGCTAATGCTGGCCATGGGCTCCAGCTGGGCCCCATGTGGGTCCAACCTACTTACGGTGAATATGGAAATGATATAGGTTTTAACTGGGTTACGTAACTTGGTGACACCTGAGTCATCAAGAATACACATTATGAAAACTTAATTTTTGCTGTTAATTATATTTAGGCATGTACACACAACTTTCCCACCTTGCACCAACGTGGGGCCCATGTGAGTTAGCCAATGTTTACTCCCTACCCATGTAATCCCAGTTTGCCCATGTACATCCCATGTGGGACCCACCTGGGCATGTTGGCTGGGATCCATTGTTGAGAAAATGGTCAACAAGGATATTAAATTGAGTAACGAAGTCCGCTTGATCAGAGAAAATCCTTTTGAATACGGAGGATCTGACAATAAATAATGGACATTTTAAGGCTGATGGGGTGGCAACTATTGAAGTTAATATAGTTGTGGTTAACAGAGGGTTTGGAATACAGGGAAGGTGAAATTTGACAGTTGGTAATAGAGATCAACACGTCAAGAAAGGATAGAAGTGGGAGAATATTCTATAATAAATGTAATACTTGGGTGGAAACTGTTCACATGAGCTTCACAAACAGTTTCAAATTGATTTCCCGTGGGCCGAAATAAAAAAAAAATCATCGATATAGCGATAATAGTGCACATAGGCTTGAGGGGGAATGAAGACATCAATCTGGCCTCAAGCTCTGTCGTAAAAATGTTGGCATAACTAGGAGCCATGTTAGTGCCCGTGGCGGTACCCTTTGTCTGTAAGAAGTGGTTGTCACAGAAAGAGAAATTATTGTGTTTATGTATATATATTTATTTAGGTATATGTATATATATGACTGGTATATGAAATGTTTCTATAAATGCTTGCTTTGTATCTTTGCATGTGCTACTACTACGTTCTTATCGTATACATACACATTGAAATACTTGACAACGTCTTATGTAATATTTAAACCTTTACTCAAGTTGGTTCGCAAATGAGCAATATGCCAATAAATGTTGAAACTAATAGTTTTTAATCACAACATTAATTCCAATTCCAATATAAAACTCTCCGACCAGGTGATTAAACAAATAGAGTCTTTGACAAAAATCTGACATGGACCAATCACATTTCACATATTGCTCATCAAGTATCAAAAGGCGTTGTCATTCTTTGTCGTCTATATCATATTTTACCAAAAAATATTTTGATAACAATTGATCTTACTCGGCTCCCAATAAAAAGAAAAGATACTCTTAGACACAATTGTTCTGCTGGTCGGCGTAATCAAACCAATGCAAGGTTTAAATTGTTGAATTTACCAAAGATACGAGACGTTATCAATTGCAATGTTGAGATATTTGCCTATCGATGTCTAGGCAGTTTATTGACAGTTTATTGACGCCAGAAAATGTATTAAAGGGATTGTAGAGTTTGTTTATAATGTTAGTTGATCCTATAGAGCAGAAAATTATCTACAAAATGCTTCAAACTAGAGTCAAATCGGAAATTCCGTTCTCAATATATTGATGTT
>JAODAI010262836.1:0-10159 GCA_027575025.1 Scotoplanes globosa | reverse complement strand
AGGGTCAGAGCTATGGATAGGGGGAGGTGGAGAGCTTTGGCCAATGACGCGGCTGTTAGTTAGTGTATTCTTCCTCAACCCTTGTTAGGGATACATGAGGTAGAGAGAGAATATCAATTAACATTGAAACAAACTGTACAATCCCTTTAATTAACATTTTTCAAGTTCAGGTCATGTGTTGAAGGCATTCTCCTATATGGCAGTGGAACGTGGACTATATATGCATAATGACCTACACGCCCGAATGGATGGCACATACACACGTCTGTTGAAGAGGGTGCAGAATATTTCATGGCGTGAGCACAAAATCAAGGCTGAAATTTATAATGGTATTCCACCAATCTCATATGTGGTCACTCAACGAAGAGCCAGTTTTGCCGGCCATGCACTATTATAGATCCAATGATCAAATAATTTCTGATGTAATCTGTATGAGACTGTCGTATCCGTCCAGGGGAAGAAGACCAATCAACTACATCGACTGTGTTACTGAAGATACCAGCCAAGTAATCGAGGCCCTTCCGGGGCTGATGATGGACATGGACTCACGGCGTCGCAATGTGAACTCTGTCTCGGATGCGTCCACGTGACCACATTCCAGTATACGTACCGGTGTGACAGTTGGAAAAGTCCCCCTATACGTAGGAAAAGGCCCCCGGTTTATTATAATATAGCCACAATGGTTAAATCACCTTGTGGAAATAATCCGGGGGACTAGTGCCACTGCTGTACATCAGTGGGGAAAATGAACATGTGGGGAAATACTCCCCGTCATCATGTATAATAGACATGTGCATCTCAAATATTTGTGGTATTTAAAATTATTTCGCTTGTGTAGCAGTATCAGCCATCAAAGATTCATGTAAAAATGTATTAACCACCACTGTGTTAGGTATATAGTACATCAATTATCGAAACTCATCACTATTTGTATAAAATACAAGGTTACGATTGGCCGTTTACAAGTGTTATATTTTATTTATAATTATATTCAATTCACGAATAAGGCATATGGAGCAATATAAATCATTTACTTTTGTGCCAAATGTACACTAAAAATACTTGGCAGAGTAATTAATTTTATGGGAACATAATGTGATGTCATTCAAATGAATTGACCAATCCTGAGATATAATCTTGGGAATACAATTGGTACGGAGGGATTTTAAGCCTGATAAGCCTGGTTACCGCACCCTTTTCACATTCTAAAGGGGACGTGGTCTTTCAGTATCACCTGGCAAAATTGTCCCAATCCAAAATGACAACACGTTCACTTCCGGTGTGACAGTGGGAATAGACCCCCCCGTGGGAAAAGTCCCTCCTACTTTATATCATAGGATATAAAGTCCCCCCTGCATAGTGGGAAAAGTCCCCCTTTTGGGAATAGTCCGGGAGAACTGTTGCCACTGTACGATAGTGGGAAAATACCCCTGTGAGAAAAGTCCCCCTTATCTCTTACATGCATCTCCAAATACTTATTTGATTTACTTTGATTTAATATGTGCCACATATATTATATAATCATAAAAAAGTTTCATCACCAATGTGTTAGGAAAAGTACAATGATTATACAAACTCGTTACTATTTTCCCAAAAGCCACGGTTATGTTACGATTGGTCCGCCGTAAATGAATATTCTATCCATCTTTAGTATTCATAAACTTGTGGATGTATTTTTTCCAGCCGACAAATCTACTTGGCTGAAGTATTATGGGCAACGTATAGGTATGTCGATGTTAACCAACCAGAATGAAATGATTATACCAATGAGAATAACGTCACTGGTTACTCATTTTAATTGATTTTGAGAACATGTTTGATAGTATGGGTTGTGATTATTCAGTTTGGGAGTTAACTTAGCCTTCGAAACTTGATCAAGTTTTTACAGATTTGTTTATGGTTGACGGGGTTATGCAATTGATTGACTGATCGGTTACCAAATTGATCTATCATTGGACTTGGGATCGCAAGGTCATGGAGGTTATATAGTCAGTAGTTACTAGAGTTTCGATGGTAACTAGTATGTTATGATATAAGTAATGACCCACCTTGTTTTATGCATGGAATTGTGGGAAGGCCGCTGAGGTCAAAGAAAGCAGAAGGTACATAGCCGGTTTTAATATATGGGAGATCGTAAGATCACCTTTCAATTCTGCAAAAAAATTAAATACATTTTGAGTACATATTGTCAGGCATATTACTCAATCAACGTGTCAATTTGACAACATTAACGAGTTATTTCTTACTAATAAAACGTATTCAGTTAAACCTCTTATCATGCAAGTAAATTACAACTTTCACTTAATTATTTAGTAACACCTCATACTGGTTTACACATAATTGTATGAAATAATCATTTCACTTATACTTAGAATACACACATAGACCTTCAAATCCATATAAGTATGATCTTACTATTATGACCGGGTGTATACTACAAGAGTCTTTGGTCATAATCAATGTGGTATGCAGTCATATCAGTAGTTTCTTTCAGATCCTGTAGCAATAATATGATAAATACATTCATCATAATACCAGTAACTTAATTATATTAAAATACACATATGCATAATACATTCCTTGCATATAATAGTTGAAATAATACATATATTCAAACAATCAGTATTATAATCGATATACCGCTGATATGTCGGCTGAATAGCGTTAATCGGCTCTAATAGCGGCTGAATTAAACATTTGACTTTAATAAGGGCTGCATTTGACCAATAGGACAAGAGGAGTCCAAACATCCTGATTTGGAATTTCAGGATATAAAGTCCGCCATAGCTATCTATATCATAGGCTAAAAAGTCCGGTCTACCACCCAAATGCACGTTATAAAACTATAGGGGTGACTTCTCCCATGTGGGGGGATATTCCCATTGTCACACCGGCAATCTGGTGATTCTGCATTTTTACGGAATTAACAAAAATGACACTGCGTATAATAAGGCTTCAAACTGAAAATTTGGGGCATCAATTCGTATCTAGATTACGTTTGTTTCAAACATCGCGAGGTGATGTATCCGGCCAATGGTGTGTACATTACGTTGGTCGAAGAATATCAGAGTTGGTTCGAATATCGGACAATGTAATTCGATTTAGTAAAAACGAGTTAAAACGAAAACTTATTTGATTTACTTTGATTTAATATGTGCCACATCTATTATAGAATCACAAAAAAGTTTGATCACTAATGTGTGCGCTTTTCAAAATGGCGTCTAAATCTTTGAAAATGCTATTATATTTTGATAGGGTGGCGCGGAGCCTTTGCGGAGCTTTGTGGAGCTTTGCTGAGCTACATAAGCAGGTAGGTGATGTACAGGGAGAGAGTGGGGACTATTTAATGTTGCTTTTGTGGGTGGGGCAGTGAAATTTTGTGGAAGTAGATCGGGTAAGAAGGGGGGCTCTCGTGGAAGAAAAGACAGATGTAGTAGACGAAAGATGTAGAGAGGGCGGTCCGTGAGAATAAGGAGGTCTGGAAGATATTAAAATTAGAGGCCAGGGATAGTGGCATTCAACCGGAGTTACCCTTGAATCACCTTTATGGGCAGAAAGAGAAGGCAGCTAGGAGAGCCGTAGAAAAGGCAAGATGTGATATGGAAGATAGCATTTATAAGCAGCTGGATGATGATGGGGGAAGAGGAAACGTATCTTTAAGATGGTACGGGTCTGGAAGCAAGAGGGCGTAGATGTTAAGTGAGGCAGAGTGGTTAAGGATCCGGATGGGAGGTTAGTCACGAACAAGGATGATATTATTAGGGTATGGAAGAAGTACTTCAGAGAGATGTGTAATCAGGAAGGAGGCGCAGTGAGAGGTTAAGATTGAGGTCGTCGAGATTTTGGACTTCGTAGTGGATTGGGCTCTGGGTGGAGAGGAATAAGGCTGCGGGTTTGGACGAAACGAGGGTGGAAATCTGTTTACTTACAGGGGATGTGTGAGTGAAGTGGCTAAGGAGACTGTTCAATATGTGTTTGAGGGAGGGGAGTACCCCAAAGGAATGGTGGACTGAGTATGTCTATTTTGAAGCAAAAGGGTGAAGTTCGTGACCCAGGGAAGTATCGGGCTATCACAATGTTAGGACAGGTTTTTAAGCATTAGGAAAAAAAATTGGATAGAAGAATTAGGACTATAGTTGAAACGGAGATCGGAGATGAACGGCATGGCTTTTGTAGGGTAAGAGGGACAAGTAATGGGCTGTTCTTACTTAGGCAGCTGGTGGAAAAGAAATTGGAGGGAGGTGAAAGGGAGTATGGCATTGGGTTTTGTATATTTGCAGAAGGCCTATGATACGGTTACTGTGAAATTAGTTATGTCTACGTTAAGCTAAATGGGTGTTCCTGAATCAGAAGTTGGGATTGGAGGACCTTAATGAAGGTACAAGGGGTAGTGTCCTGGTTGGTTCGGGATGTCATAAGACTTTTGGGTTAATATTGGGCTTAGGAAGGATAGTGCCCTCAGATCACTTATTAGCTGTTATATGCTGACGACCTAGCAATATGTATGGATAGTAAGCAGGAGTTGCAGAAGGTGACGGTAGAATGGAAGGGTTTATTTGAGAGGCATACGTTGCTTTTGAGTCTGGATAAGACATATGTTTTATCAGTGAGCATGCAACGACAGTAGTTGGGTATAACCCTTGCTGACAAAGGTATTAAGCAGAGGGATAGTTTTGCATATATTGGTGGAATGATTTATGTGGATGGGCGATCTCATGGGGAGGTGCGTGAATGGATTCAATCGGGGGCTCTGGCCTGGAGAAATGCGGAGGGGGTTATGTCAGATATACATATTTCTAAGAAATTAAAAGTGAAGGTATTTAGTAAATGTGTTATCTCTGCATGTATTTACGGGCTTGAGACAGTGGCCCTGTCAGGGGCTCAACACCAGCGACTTCAAATATGCGAAAATAATTGGATGAGAAAGATTGCGGGGGTCAATCGGGTGGATAAGAGGAGGTTGGACGATAATCGGGAGGAGATTGGGATGAATATGAGTCTTTCAGAGAGGGTGATAAGGGGCGCATGAGGTGGGCTGGTCGTGTTGAACGTATGGATGAAGGGCGACTCCCGAAAATGGCGATGTTACATGTGGATGTTGGTAGAAGAGGTAGGGAAGGACCTCGTCTGAGATGAATGGACTGTATTGAGAGAGATTTTAGGAGGGCTGGGGTGATAGTGATTGGAGGGTCGTGGCTACGAATACAGAGAGGTGGGGGGAGGGGCTTTGGCCAATGATGCGGCTGTCAGTTAGTATTTTCTTCCTCACCCTTTTTTAGGGAGTCAGGAGGTAGAGAAAGAGAGATACATTTGGAGTACATTTTACATGATTTTGATCTCTTAGGAACTTTGATTATATCTGTGTTCAGGATCAAATAATTCGATTTGAGGGCGCTGTTCAAAATGGCTTCTCAAGAGCTGATAAAGTATACATTACACAGTAATATAAGGGATAATTAAGATGTATATTTAGCAGTCAGTAGTCACAATTCATATTACATTGACTATGAATATATATAATGTTGCCAACACGACATTATAAGTATTTCAAAATTGAGGGCGCTGTTAAAGTGACTATAAAAAAATAAAAAGGCATAGCCTTAGTTCAATTGTTATATTTTGGAATCCTATCAAAATAGGACTATATGTTGTCACCAAGGATATTTGTTAGGTAGGCCTACTATGATATAGACTTTATAAGTAACATAGGCTTATATTAATAATATGACTATTAACTGTTTGTACGTCAATATTGGAGTAGGGTAGTAAAATATAGGGTACTCTTCATTAAAACAATCTTAAATTAGTTATATTGTTAATAAATGCCGACGTGCAGTTAAAATGAGGTATATTAAGCAAATTGTGAATATCACTCTATCCGTCTATATACATCATGGATCCTTAACAAGTGGTGGAGAATAATAACCTTATACTAACTGACTGTCTTATTATTTGCCAGACCTCTCCACCTCCCTCTATCCATAGCTCTGACTCTCCAATCGCAATTCCCAACTTCCATGTGCGACATGCATCGCCATTTTCGAGAATAGCTCTTCATTCATACGCTCCATTTGCCCAGCCATCTCACCCGTCCCATTCTCACTATATCTGTAAGACACCTAGTCAACCCATCCCCATTTATATTATCCAACCCCTCCTTTCTACCCGCTTAACCTCCGAAATCCTTCTCATCAATGTATTTTTGCACACTTGAAGGGGATGTTGCTGCGCGCTAGACAAAGTCACGGTCTCCAACGTGTATATATGTACGCTAGAATGACATATGCATCCAATACATTCCCTTGTAATTTATTATGAATATGCATGTCATACCCCTATACCTACATTTAATCACCACAGTGCCCTTGTTTGCATCATACACACCGACCATCTCCAGAAATCTTTCTCCCAAGATTATCAAAAATATTGCTCTATTGAATACCATTGTCTGCTATAGGGTTATACTTAAGTTATGCTGCTGCGAGCCCATGGCCAAAACATGTGTATTATTTATGGCTTATCATCCCTGTTTCTCACATAAATCCTTATCCACTCTACCAAAATGCCCTGCAACTCCCGTTTGATTTCCATAGCTGCTGCCAGGACGTCGGTGGTTATTAACAAAAGCTTCTGCAGGATGGTCTTAGTACTAACTTTCCTGCAATTGTTTCCATTACCGTGTAATGGATAGCATAGTTGACTTATATGGTACTACCCGTCTGAATCCAATATTTACCCCAAACCCTTCCGATATCACTGGACCAACCATAATCCTGCCGTCTGTACTAGTATAGGTACCATATCCACAATCCTGATTTCTGCTTCGGGGACATCCATCCATATCAACGCAAACATAATTAATTCACTATGACTGTATGGTACAGTATCATACGCCTTCTCCAATTCCACACATCACATTACCATACTCTCTTTGACACCCGGCTTGTTTCCACCAACTCCCTAAGTGATAAAAGACCATAATTTGTCCCTCTTATCAATTTACAAGACCCTGCTATTCCTTCCCAATCTCCGTTTCAACCTCTGTCCTAATTCTTCTGCCCCAATTATGTGATTTTCATAGACTTTCCAGGGTTATGAATATCCCCCTTTCGCTTCAAAGTAGACACAATCAGATCAGTCACTAGGAATAATATCCCCAACCAAACACCAACCAAACACATTAAGCAATCAGCCTGCTACTTTACTTCAATTTCACATGTTTTCCACCCACGTTTCGTCCAAACTTGCAGCCTTACCACTCTTCGTTCTTCTCATGCCCCTTATCACCATCTCTGTAAGACACCTAGTCAATCCATCTCCATTTATATTATCCAACCCCTCCTTTCTATCCGCCTAACCTCCGCCGAGATCCTTCTCATCCAGTTATTTGTGTACACTTCAATGTGCTGTTGCTGCGCGCTAGACAAAGTCACGGTCTCCAACTTTTATATATGTACGCTGGAATGACATATGCATCCAAAACGTCCCCTTTTAATGTCTTATGCATATGCATGCCATACCACTATACCTACATTTAACCACCCCAGTGCCCTTGTTTGCATCATTCAGACCGACCATCCCCAGAAATCATTCTCCAAAGATTATCAAAACTATTGCTCTATTGAATACCATTGTCTGCTATAGGGTTATATTTAAGTTCTGCTGCTGCGAGCCCTATGTATTATTTATGGCTTATCATCCATGTTTCTCACATAAATCCGTATCCACTCTACCAAAACGTCCTGCAACTCATGCTTGCTTTCCATAACTGCTACCAGGACGTCGGTGTTTATTAATAAAAGCTTCTGCAGGATGCTCTTGATACTAACTGTCCTGCTAATTGTTTCCGTTACCATGTAATGGACTTATACGGTACTACCCGTCTGGGTGCAATATTTACCCCAAACCCTTCCGATGTCACTGAAACAACCATAATCATGCCGTCTGTACTATTATAGCTACCATATCCACAATCCTGATTGCTGCTTCGGGGACATCCATCCATATCAAGGCAAACATAATTAATTCACTATGACTGTATGGTACAGTATCATACGCCTTCTCCAATTCCACAAATCACATTACCATGTACCCTCTTTGACACCCGGCTTGTTTTCCACCAACAGCATAAGTGATAAAAGACCATCACGTGTCCCTCTTATCATACAAGACCATGTTGTTCCTTCCCAATCTCCGTTTCAACCTCTGTCCTAATTCTTCTGCCCCAATCATGTGATTCCCATAGACTTTCCAGGGTTACGAATATCCCCTTTTCAAGTTCCCTTCAAAGTAGACACAATCGGGTCAGTCACTAGGAATAATACCCCAATCAAACACCCGTTAACCCTTAATTTCCCGAATTAATATTTTAAAATGGGAGAAAAATAATGTTTTCATTGAGATTATTTTTAGTAATTTCCCCTCCAAAGTGTCGATAAAAAGTATACATAATCTGAAAGCTTATGGATTTATCTTTTAAGTAATAGTATTTTCTTTGGTGATACCAGTTGCGACACGAGTGCCGTGCAAAATAAAAAACATACACTGTCTGAAATAATCGTCCATTATATGGCTCTTTGGAGAATATAAGGGTTAAGTAATCTCCCTGCTACTTTACTTCAATTTCACATGTTTCCATCCACGTTTCGTCAAAACTCGCAGCCTTACCACTCTTCGTTCTTCTCTGGGTACCTTTCCAAATCTGAAATCACATACACCTCAAACCGAACTAGGCAAATCCAGATTGTAGTTTTCCTAAAGTAATTCGTTTATAACTTAATTACCTCATCCTGGCTAATGCCCAACCTTGACCATTGTGCCCCCCTTAACACCTACACACTCTTCCTTCGTGTATCTGGCCATTTCAATAAGTTTTCTTCCTACATCATCATCCTGTTGCTTATATGATATCAGCCATTGTAGACAGCGTCCTCAATATTTCACGCTTCAGGTACAAGCGTGCAGAAAACCATGAACCGAAGCCCCTTCGTCTAAGCTTTACAAAAAATACATGTCTGCAAAAATCCTCCTGGGGGAGAGATTTTTATTACCATGACGAAAATGGCCACATTACCATTTTCCATATGTGAGTGGTCAAATATCAGTGATGAATTATACACAGTTGGTATACTTTACGTACGTGGTTATACATCAGCCATGTACCAGATATCATCGGAATTCAATCGTAATTACGGTTGATATTGAGATATTGTGTTCACGAGCCTAGATTTTTGCAATAAGCACCGCCCACTAATTAATATGCATGGCTTGCCTCCGAAAACAGATAAGTTTATTCCCTGGGTTATAATTATCATTTGTCCATATCTCAACAAAAAAATGCGAAGATACCGGGCCGGACTTCCTAACAGATCCACAAAGCAGCCCTGTACCAAACATCAACTCAGTCCAAATTGTTATTTGTCATGTATATCATGTTCACGGGCCAAGATTTTAGCAACAATATTTTAGCCAAGATTTTAGCAACAAGCACCGTCGACTAATTAATATGCAAGTTAGAAAGTTAGAAAGTATCATTTTGTCAAAATCTCAATAAAATAATAATATCCCAACTGCATGCTGGTTCTTGCAGGGTTTTGTCTTAATTTATGCCAAGCTACACTGTATACCATATCAAACATGGGCTATCTGACCATAGGAATAATTACAGAACTTTGGTATCTCCACAAACGATCAACTGCTACCAATACAACAGCATGTCACCTTTCAAGTACATAATTAAACAAATGATACACATGGTGTGTGTATATTGGAGCTTCATGATACCAACTCCCTGGAGGTAGGTCCTACCGGAGACTAAATCACAGCCTCGTCCAACATCACCCATTTACTGATTGCTGGAGATTTCAATTACCCTAGCATTAACTTGACAAACTGTTCTACCAGTAAAGGTCACAATCATTGCAGTCAGTTCTTCCTTGACAAATTGTAGGACTCCTTTTTATTCCAGCATGTTGAGCAACCTACTAGACATCGTATTGGGCAGACTTCCAACATTTTCGATTTAATTCTCACTAACGAGGAAGGCATGCTTCACAATTTACAGCACTTACCAGGTCTTGGTATCAGTGACCATGATTGTCTCCTGTTTGACTTGAATCTTTACGTCTCCGTGGACAATATAAGAGCTTCCAAGTTACAA
>JAODAI010262614.1:0-10163 GCA_027575025.1 Scotoplanes globosa | reverse complement strand
CATTCAAAACTGAAGCCATACTCTGATTATCACTAACCAATACATTTGTATCAGAATTTCTAAGAGGACCCACGACACCCTTACCCCTCTGTTTAGACCTAACATAACCAAAACAAGCTTTAGGATTATCCTTAACATTATTGGCCAGATCTGTTTCAAAGGCTTAAACTATTTTAGAAATGTGTTGATCCTAACATGATAAAAACGTCAGAGTAGAGGGTTGCTAGTGTAAATATGGCAAGAGGAGTCATCAGGTGGGATGAACATTTAGGAGAAAACAGGAGAAAATGTATAGAAAAATATCCTGGAGCTACCGATGACAATAACGAGATCGGGTTGGCCTTTACAACTAAAGTTGGCCTAACGAAGGTTGGCCTAAATAACGAAGGTGCTGTAACGACCTTGGATGCACCGAATTGATAATCTACAGTACCTAGTGGAATAATTTGAAACCATTTAAATATATCATTAAGCCTGACGACCAGCAAATTTATCATATTTATTGATATCTCAGATATACATAAATCAATATACTGTTGAAATTAATAAATAAATAATATAAGTTACTTATCAGAGTGTGCATTGGCGTTACCGATCACCTAACTAACGTTAATATATAATGCGTTAATATGTAATATGTGAATTAGTACTATAATACTGGCCGTGAAGAACGTTTGAACGTTCGTGGCAGCGGAACCGTATCATTCCTTGATAGTTAGCAGCCGTATGTTCTGCTTATAATAATTATCATTTTAGCCAAATACATTCATATCATGCTGGCCATAAAGGCATTGTTTAAAAGAATAATACAGAAATGATGTATGTTAAAATATAATACTTGCTACGAGACTTATATTACTTTACTTTAAATAAGATAAATTACAATGACTACTAACGAGTGTGTTGATAGCGTATTCGGTAAAGCATGGGACTGTTAATCTTATTAATTTTATTTGCACGAGTTCCAGTCCCCTTGTTGACTTGTATGCGAAAAAAACACATTTTATTTTAATATATAAATATGTTATGAGTCACCCAAATCTTTAATATACTAATTGTGCACTTGTTTAAGTGTAATCCCCCTACCCGGTCATAGCCGATACTGTAACGAGGATGTTATTTTGACAATTGTTACGGAAATTTCCAAAGCTACATTCATGACGTACCAGCACGGCGAGGCATTATTTTGCTGAACATCCCTGCTAAATCCCCACTATATTGCTATTACATATGGTGCATGTCCCGCGGTCACAAACCCGGCCCAATTTTCACTGTCCACATCCATGTTAACCCCTTCACTGCTTTACTTTATTATCCTAATATGACTATATGTGCTGAATACCTAACAAAGTGTACATACGTGTATATGTAAGTTAAGTTAATTTAAGTAAATAAGGATCAGAAAGTACAATGTCCTTATAATATGACCCTGAACCTCCATCACCCAACGGGCGTCTTATATCCGCCCACAGTCCCCAAAATACCTATCAAGACCATTCTTATAAGCATTGACACTATCCACATAAACAACCGACCCTGGCAAGTCATTCCACTCATCAACCACTCGCTTTGAGAAGGTAAACTTCCTGACATCTAAGCTGGAATAATGCTTACACAATTTAAGACTATAACCTATGGTACCGAAGTAATTAGCCAGTGTAAAGAAATCATCAAATTTCAACTTATCAAAACCATGAACAATCTTAACAGTGGCCGGCAAAAAGATAATATCACCACGAATATGAAGAAGTAATACATTTGTAAGCTTTATATAAGTCAATCGTTGCTCGTACGATAGCTAACTAAGGGAACTAACTAATTTAGTAGCCCTTCTTTGAACACGCTCAAGAATAAACTTATCTTTAGCTAAGAACGGATTTCATGCCTGGATAGCATTCTCCAGCTGGGGCCTGACCATATGCGTGTACATTATAACAACAATATCCTTATGGAGGAACTTAAAATGAAGTGTTATCAAACCTAAAATCCAATTAGCCCTCCGTGCAGCTTCGACACACTGCTTAGAACGCTTCAACGCTAAATTTCTACCATTTACATTATAAACATTCTTCATATTCCGACTACCGACATGCATAACCTTACACTTATCGATATTTGAGAAAAAAATATCAGACCAGTTAAAAATACTGTCCAGCTCTAACTGAAATCTAGCCGCATCCTCCTTGGAACAAACATCACTATAATCTGTAGTGTCGCCAGCAAACTTTTTGACACCAGATATACCAAACGCATCTTTTAACAAACTTATATGTAAGCATAATATCGTCTTTGATCCTCTTTGCCTTGAGCAGCCTATTAGAGTGTTAAGCAAGGTATCCAAACTTTGCCAAGTACCTTACGCCATTCAGGTTTGTTTGTTAGCAAGTTCTTCCGTTATTCTGCACTTAGTGTATGGAGAGGTGTTTCCCGTGTAGCATCATGATCAATGTACTTGTACTCCCTCTTGCACATTTATTCCACTCCCTTCGCGGCCTGGATACACATATCTCCTAGAAGATCGCTTTGTGGAACATTGTCCTCCATGTGCACATGTGTCCACTCTACATTTTTTTCCATCCATATTTTATTTAAAATAACTTCAACATAATTACAATCAAATACATCAACACTAATAGTGTACACTTACATATACTTGCATGCTACATAGTTTAAAGCAGTAATAATATATGTATGGCAAATAATAATAACAAAGTTGAATAATGATATAAATACATAAAAGTATCACCGGGTAAAATACTTCGAAATTGGATACAAAGGAGAAAAACGGAATTAATATAACAAATACAAAAATCAAAAAAGATGCAGGAATGGTAACCCTGGCTATGTTCCGCGTATATATTATATACGTGCGACCCAACGCCTTAAAAAAACGGATAGAGCCACTGGAACAAAAAAATCCGGAATTGCCCACTCTACATGATATTCGAAAAGAGTGTCTGTCTTTTTTCGCAGCAAGGCTGCATAGCTTGGGGAGGATATTAACTAGCAAATTGTGACTTGCTCTCTCGCCGAAGTTAAGGAAGGGCATTATCCCCCTATATTTAAAGTGGGCCAGAACTTTGAATCCTGCTAGTATGAAATCATTTTCAATGTAAATCTGAAATGCTCGAACTAGAAGATTGTTTAGCGGTGTCTGGGCAAGTAGTTGTTTGAAGTAGGCAATGCAATCCCCACCTGCCTGGTATCCGAATATTTTTAACACGTTTATCTTTGTATATGATGAATGATTTGCATACACCAGCCTCCTCTTATAGTCAAGTCGAACTGTTCTGCTAGCAATGTTGTTTTCCAATCTCCCTCATGTGATACAAGCTTTAGAAAACCTGCCATATAAGTTTCAACAATATATATTTTTTTTCAAAGAATTTACTTCAACGCTGGCTGTCTCTTCACAATCATTTCGCGTAGGTAAATATTGTCCTCAATGACAGCCAAGGTTGTGAAATTGTCTTCATCAAACCGTTCGCATATACGATATTTGCAAAGCAAGTGGTATGACATATGCTTATAACCAAGTTCTTCTGCAACAACTTTCTATATCTTGATATTTTCGCTAATATCATCTGTCATCATGGCATGAATCTGTTCCCAGAGACCCACAGCAGTCCAACTTTCATAATTGGCAGCTACATGTAGTCTCTTCAGGGACTCAAAAATAAGATTCACTCTCTGGTCCCGGTCTTAGAAAGCAAAGAAGAGAGGAGGTAGAGAGATCATCTTACATTCAGAACGATCATCATCACAAAAAATCAAGATGGAACATGGTTATTTACCATATATTATACGTATCTGTGTAGTGTCAACATGTAGAGTCACTTTAGTTGAGAGCTTCCTGTTCATAAGTGCCTTTGCAGCTGTTACTTCTTGACAGACTGCCTTTTTCTGTTTGGAAGTATTGATATATTTTGATGATGTGGCAGGACCTTTTCATACAACTTGCATTCTTCTGGTGATCGTGTTTGTTTTGCGCTGGGTGGTTCATCTGAAGTTGATGGTGGTTTTAGGTCATAGTGGTGTCCATATATTTTTTGACATACCACCTGTGTTGCACCTCGAGATTTATCAACCGAAACAGCTGCCTTACAGCTCACTTTAGCAATAGTGTATAGTATATCAGGAGTAGTATTTCTTGATTTTCTTATGGCTGGGGCTACGTTGATGCTAATATGGCATGCTGCATCAATGGTAACTGGGGTATCAATTACTCTGATTCTCTTGGAGACCAAATATCCATTAATATACTCCAACTCTTATTGTAGATCATCTTTATGTCTCTTTCCTTTTTCTTTGGCTGTTGCTTTTTTGCATCGTCAACCCAATCTACTAATGAGTTAATTAGTGCATTTTTAAATTATAAATTACGTGAAATCTGACACATTTGGGTTATAAATAAAGGATACAATTATGACATCATGTACTTCTAAATTATTATAACCGAACAAACCGCATTTGAAGCTACTGTGATATGTGAATAATGACCATGACACACAAGAAATGCTTTAGAAATATGCTATTTGTTGTTAAAATTTAAATTAAAAAATGAATTTATTGACCTGTGTTTATATCTATGTGATATTATAATATCTGGTATGGTTTTGTGAGTCCTAAATAACCCAAGAAAATATTTTAGATGAAGTCTGTACTCAAATTAGAACCTGAAATATAAGGAAAACTGTAAAAAATAACTTCCGTCAACTAAATTATCTTGAGGGCGCTGCACACATTTGTGTTGGGCGTCATACTTTTTTTTCAAGTTTCTTTAAATATAGGTCATATAAAACACACAAAAACTCAACCTAAGGAAAACAAAAAATCACCCATTTATAGCCCACTCCTATTCGTATGTATTTATTATATTATTAATAGTTGTAAAGGCGTTCAATCCGATACCAAGTTCAGGCTTTTTTACAAATGACTAAATGTGAAGACATTTACAATAATAATGTTATAATACTTCAATATATATATTCACCAGTCATTGTGTGTACACACATATTCAATACGTACACATATTTAACATGTACCATTTTGAAAAGAAGGTGGTGCTTCACTATGAAAACTATTGGTATTTGTGAAATGATTCAGTCTTGATTTTTTAAAAATTATTATACTAAAACATGTTATTTATATCATTCGGAGGAAAAAATGAAAAACCCAATGAAAAACATTATGTTTCCAATTTGGATGATGGAAACTACAAAAATACATAATTTTACAAAATCTGAATTGAAATGGAATTTGTCCTATTATAGAGTGTCCTAGTATACATTTTTACATTAAAATATTTTTTTTACAATCTGAAGATTCAAGTGAATAGTTGTTTAATGATTCGATTTAGAAGAAAATTAGAATACGTCTTTACTTTGGTAAATTTGAATTATTTCATAATCATTTAAATGGTATTTATTAACAATCTCAAAAACAGTGATGATGATTATATTCCAGTGGCTCTAACTGGTATATCAAAGGCTTTGGGTGGCTCATATAATCACTGCGTTGAAAAGGGCCAGGAAACCTATTCATTCATTCAAAAACAGCAATTTTGTTTACAATACGTATAAGCGACCGATAATAGGAATAGCTTATTTTTTTACAAATTTGATGCTCTATTACACTCCACTCTCAGATTTCTTATTTTCCCTCTGACTCAATTTGAGTTATTCAAACTGTAATAACGAAAGTGATCGATATTGGTGGTTATCATGGCAATGAAAAACATCCAATGAAATAACATTATTGTTATATCGATTGTTCATTACGTTATGATATTTCTTTATTTATATCATTATGTTATTCAAATTGTTGTTGTATTACTATATAGGATGCAGCACACCTGGATATTGATGAGGTGAAGCGTGCATGCAACGTCTACATATCTATTAGTAATACTGATAGTTTTATGTTGCAGTACTGTAAAGTGCAACTACTGAAGATAGCAGAACATAACAAAGTAAGTGCAAATGTCCATACACACAACAAATACATAGGTAAATTTACACTTTAATTTTGTCCGACAGCTGACATGTTAAGATCTAACATATTGTGTAGGTAATATTATGCAGTGAATGTGTTAAATTACACATCAACTAGGTATAATGCATTGTATCACAGCTGACATATCAGTAGTCATTTAACACATTGGGTAAGCAATATTACACAGTAGATGTGTTAAATTGCATGTCCCACAGTTGACATATCAGTAGGTAATTTAACACATTGGGTAGGTAATATTACACAATATATGTGTTAAATTATATATCCCACAGCTGACATATCAGTAGGTAAATTAACACTTTGGGTATGTAATATTACACAATATATGTTTTAAATTAGATGTCTCACAGTTGAAATATCAGTAGGTAATTTAACACATTGGGTGGGTAATATTACACAATAGATGTGGTAAAATACATGTACCACAGCTAACATATCAGTAGGTAATTTAACACATTTGATAGGTGTTATTACATTTTAGATATGTTAAATTACATGTCCCACAGCTGACATATCAGTAGGTAATTTAACATATTTGGGTACGTAATATTACACAATATATGGGTAAATTACATGTCCTACAGCTAACATATCAGTAGCTAATATAACACTTTGGTATGCAATATTACACAATATATGTGTTAAACTACATATCATACAGCTGACATATCAGTAGGTAATTTAACACATTTGGTATGTAATATTACACACTATATGTGTTAAATTACATCGGATGCATCCGCATGAGGGAGAGTGGTGTATTACATAATAAACGTGTTAAATTACACATCAACTAGCTGTAATGCTTTGTCAAACAGTTGACATCAGTAAGTAATCTAACACATTAAATAGGTAATACTACATAATAAATGTGTTAATTACACGGTAAATATATATTCCGGAGTGTCGCACATGTGACATATTAGTAGGTAATATGTAACACATTATAATTATACGTAATATTACCTAATATATAAATGGTCATGCGTTTTGAACGCAGCTCGCATATAGGTGGAGTTGTGACATTGGCACATCAAAAATGGCATTGTATATTCATTTGTTTGTATGAAGATACCAAGTTGCTCTTTGGTATAACAAATAAAGCTCTTATGCAGGACAAGAAGATAAAAGTATTGGTATGTCTTAATATTTTATATTTGTATGTTAATTAATAGTTAATTAACCAACATCAGTGGTGAAGGAGCGTCCGGCACAGGAGCATCCGGCGCGACAAATTTGGCATCTACAGCGCAAATGAGATTGTCCATTATTTTTGTATAAATATACCACATATATATAGCTATGTTTGGTATCAAATCAAAGCGATCATGCAGGGCAAGAAAATACAAATATTCGTATGTCTTATTTTCTTTTAATTAACCAAATTGATGGGTGGACGAGCATCCGGCACAGGAGCATCCGGCGCGACAAATTTAGATTTGATTGTGCAATTTCAGAGTTAAATCATGTTTTGGAATATTTTTTTAGCATCTAAGTACATACATTCTGGTAAATATACTGACTTGAATAATTGAGATGCCTAATAGTCTATTAATCACCTTAATTAAAGAATAATTAATTACAAATTACAGACACCCAATGCATTGAAGAAGTGCAAATTTTAGCACTTACCTCAACACATTTGCATAATGAGCTTGTGGACTTAGTAGCCTACTATAAACTACACTGCAGTTTATGTATTGATTATGTATGTGTTCCTATAATCCAACAAGTTTAATTTGATCATTTATGGACATATTACAGTAATTAGCACCGAGCAAGCATGTACACTTATGCTATTTTGTACTCGCGAAATTACATTTTTCCAACCCGGTACAAAATACAGTAACAATTACCTCGATGTAGAAAGTTATATAAGTTTGGAAAGCTTTATCTGTCAGGAATTCAAATCTGTAATAATTAATCTTATAGGGAATGTATATTTTTTTAATGCATTTTTTCTCAGCATATTTTTGACATGAATTGTTGACGTTTTCACATTTATAATCTTCTAGAGTTACATCCTATGTTAATTGTAAGTGTATTTTTGAACAATTTCAGTAAAGAAAATATATACTTTTGTAGGGGTAATGCCTAGTTTGGAAAAGTTATCGCCATCAAATGAAAATGCACGCGATATCAGCAATTTTAAGTTCGTCAGACGAGATGGGCCCAAATTAAAACGCATAGCCATATGTCAAATTACATATCAAATATGGTAAATGGTTTGTAGCTACATGTGATGTAATAGTGATATTTCAACATCATAATTATGAACATTTGATGGGCCGCCTTCTTTATTTCTTAATGTTCCAACTTTTAGGTAAAAGCAATTACTTAATAACATTTATATTGCAGCATATTATATTTAATAAGGAAGGCTTTTGGAGAAATATAAAGGGTGTAAATTAATTTTCATTCTGTCATGTATTTACATTATTTGTTTCAAGTTTCTTTCCACAATCCATATATTTTTTTACAATCATGGTGTAGCAAATATATATATAAAGAAAAAATATGCAGAAATGTATGGCATACTAATATGTGTCACACCATGACAATTCAGTTATTAAGTCTACCAATGACGATATGGTGATTTTAGTGGATTATTCAAGGGGGGTTTATTAATTTTATTTTGATACCAACATAATACAATTATGATATTTGAAAGAAATCAAATTTGAAAACGGAAATGTATATTTTCAGGTAAAATTTAAATTATAATGAACCGAAATCACATATCACCGAAGTTTACGGTTCAAAGTTACATTTCGTAATGTAGTATAATGGTATTACGTTCTTAAATGATAATTACGATGATGTGGTCACAAATTTTAAACTTTTTTATAATCTATATAAGCAGACTTATGCACATTAATGTAATATTGGGAACAGCGCCCTCACTTTTGTGATTTTTCCACTAAAATTACAACTTACCCAATTTTCGACCATTTCCCCAAAAAATTGACAATGTCAATCAATGCACAAGTAAGTAAGCAAGTTCAGAATGGTTAAGCCAAAGGAATACTATTTTGACGAAAATGACATAAATTTGATTTGCATATTTTTTTCTCTCGTTGTCTTGCGCACATTTCGGCACTATCCCCGACCATGTTGGCCCCTTATGTTGATGTCACATGAATGTTAAAAATGTATGTTTTAAAAATGTGCGATTATTGCTTATGTTTGTACACTTAACCATTGTGGACATATACTGTAGGTGTTATAACACTGTTGTTTGTAAATATATTGTCTTGTAATTAATTATGTGATAATAAACTTGTTGCCAAATACACCCCATTTCTTCTCGAACAGTAAAATGCATAACAAATAAAACAATGTATTACATAATACATACAAACAATATAATAATCGGATAATCGGAATAATCGAAATAATCGGAATAGGGATAATAATAAAAAAAACAATGAAATACATAATAAATTATTCAAATGTCATAATACAACATTTGTTTCGCATATTCTTGTCTCCAAATGCATTGCTAACATAGGTATTGCCTTTCACACGTCGTCATATTAGTTTATAATGAAGTTAAATTATATTTCAAGTCAAATTTGAGGTGATTTGGGTTTTTTTAGAAAAAAAATGTGATTAGCGTATAATTAACAAAAAATAACATAATTCAGATTTTTTTGTTTTGGTTCCATGTTGTTCATAACACATTTTTGTCTATAGGCATACCACAATTCAGATCATTCGGATAATACATGACTGATATATTAGGGGAGGGGGAGGGCGAATTATCCCCCCGGGCACACATAGCTCAAAATCGCCCGTGTAAGTTAGGGTTAATACCCGTTTTTGCATATCGTGTCACATATACAGATGGAGATGAGGGATCAGAAATAAGTAGAACTTTCCGAGTATAAGCCCATTTAATAATATAACTAACCATATATAAGTAGTATAATCAAATATGTATGTAATCAAATTTTAAAGGAGACAAATTAAGATAAAAACAAACAAAACCATTTCGCAACACAGCGCTCAATGGGACGGAACAGAGTCATAACACGCTCCTTAACTATTAGCAGAATTGGGCCATATAATATAATAATAATAATAATAATGGCTTAAAGGCACAACTTCTACAGAAAACTGTGTGCACAGTTGTGCAAGAAAACAAC
>JAODAI010262503.1:0-10165 GCA_027575025.1 Scotoplanes globosa | reverse complement strand
GAGGGGGGGGGGGGGAGACTCAGTAATGTTTATCAATTTTTCGTTTAAAAAGAATAACATTTTCCGAGAATGCGGGGGAGGTCCAGGGCACCTCCTGTGAAAAAATATTACAAAAAGGCCTATATCACATACAAAACTTTAGACTCCAAACTGGGGAAGTCATCCATCTTGTTGGTGAAGCTACCCCCCCCCCCATCGTGCGAAAGCCGGGCTGAGATGAGTAAAACAAGAATGGATCTCTGTTTCGTGGAACCGCGTGGTGGCGCAACGGCGGCGCCAAGGTTCCCCACGGGGAGGGGGGAGTAATTCCTCGACGCGGGGGTAGCTCTTGATTTTTTATTCATATCATAGACGGTCTATTAATATTATACAAGGAAACAACTGTGATTCAGGTTGGAAAATCTCTGTATTAATAAAGGCCAACATAAGAAATATAATCACTATTCCAGACCCCGTTGGGGAAACTATCCCTCTGTCAGGGAATATATCCCACTGTCTAGGCAGGGGAATAGGCTGTTTTGGAAACGGGGAGCGTTTTCGGTGTGAATGGACCAATACTGATCCCGAACGACGTGGAGCCATATAGTGAGGACCTCTCCAATATTTTTTGAGAAATGATGTGCCTCAGATTCGAAATCCTGGCACATGGACAACGAAACATATGGGTATAACTTATATCTACATAAACATATATTTAGTAGCAATGTTTTTCAACTACAATATATACCAACATGTAGAAGATTGATTATATGTAGGCAAGATACCTACATTTCTATGTTAATTCATAGAAGTGAATGGTGAGTCAATTTTTTAGAACAAAATTCAACATTGCGTTTCAATAACTTGTATAGAATGACCGTCCATACTTCTTTGAAGAACCTGTTTAAGATCGAGTAGCCCTACTATTCAGAGCTTGAATCTATTAAAAAATCCTGACAAGTCATACATAAACGCAGCATTTTCGATATGGATGGACCACTATCTCTGGTGAACCCCGATTTCGCGAACGTCGAAGGCGTCAAACGCTTACTGGGGTAACTGAGGACCTCTCCCATATTTTTTTAGAAATTAAGTGATTAGACTCGAAATCCTGTCGCCTAGTAAAGTTAGTCAGCAATATAAGTGATCGGAGAAAGGAGGTGAACATGATACTGAAAAGGGAAGAGGAAGCGATACGCAAGAATGCAGACGAAAAGCGTGACAGGCGTAATGAAAGTCAGAGGACCCCATCATCAGCCTCTATCTACGTTTGTTGGAAATGCAACCGGGACTGTCATTCCGGTATGGGACTGTACACCTACCAAATGCAAGACATTATCATTATGGACAATCAACCAGGTTCTACTCCACGGTCTGAAAGATTGACAGATGCCTAGCACTATTTCGTAGGAAAACTTTCCATTAATGTGCGGGACTGGTATTCACGAAGTCCCATTTCTGGTGATCTGCATATATAAGTAGCTAAAATGTTCTTGGTACGCTACACCCTAAAAGTGGTGGCGCTCCTCATAAACAGTAATCTGACGGAATAGTTTAAATTAAACAAGGTCATTATGAAGTTCGTGATGAACCCATAGTGACCACTGGTGGTCTACTAATTAAAGTCACAGTGTCCCAAATTGTAATACCAAAGACTATAGAGGATATGGTAATTAATTAGGCCCACACCGGACATCAATGCGTCTCTAAAACGAAGGCCCTTCTCAGAAGCAAAGTCTGGTTTCCCCACATTGACAAAATGACAGCAAATGTCATTAATCATTGTATTTCGTGTCAGGCTATAACGCCAGCACACGTCCAAGAGCCAGGGCATGGGCATGCGTGAGCATTGACTTTTGCGGCACATTTCCATTGGGAGACTATACTGGTAGTGATGGATGACTATGCAAGATTTCCGGTAATAAAAATTGCAATTTCAACTTCAGCAAGAGCCACAATACCACGCCTAGATCAAATATTTGCACGCGTAAATAAAGAATTGGGATCAACATGGATATACCCGTTTAAGATTTTAAACACTTCCGTTAGGTCGGCTCTCACCCGCCTGACTTCCAGTGAAGTATTAGACCAATACTTCTAAGGCGGTCATTGTATTAATTAATAAAATATGTTAAAATCTTATATGATTATATTTTATAAATTATAATTAGTTGGACATATAACACCAGGTAAAAAAAGAAGCAGCTGTAACGAAGTGCTAGAGGATATTACTGGACCCTATGTATTGATGTCATAACATTAACACAATACTGTCATCTACTGCGAGAGGCGACCGTGAATTCGCCGTTGGTAAAAATTGGAAACATTTTACCGAATTAATTCTTTGTTTTGTTATTTGTTGCCTTCCCCGTGTATTTTCACTCCAGTTTATCATATCGATTTGTATAGTTGATAATTAATAACGAAATCCGTGAGTTACAAAACTGTCCAGTCAACCCAATGACTGTGACGCGGGCCACGCGTCACAGTCTCTTTTCCACTCCACTACATGTATAATGTTGATTTGTAATTGATATTTGATAACTAAATCAGTCAGTTATAAAACTGACCACGTCAACGCAATGAATCTATGCATCGCCGCCGTCTTTTCATATCCTGTGTCGTTATGTTGACAATATTGATATATATCGCCCTCCTTAAACAAAAAAGGTAATTTATAAGTTTGTGAAAGACTGTTTATAAGTAAGAGTTCTTAAAGTACTCCTCCAATCGGAGAAAATCTTTTTAAGGCTCATTATGCCTCTAGAATCCTGAATTGACAGAAACTAAGAAAATTAGGCTGATGGACGACAGTGCGTTTTATTATCATTGTTAAATCAGTCAAAGACATTTAGGACAGAAAATATAGGCCTACGTAGTGTTTTGTTAATAATAATACGTTTGTGAAAGAGTGTTTATATTAAAGTAAAATTTATTCAAATTCTCCTCCAATGCGTGTTATTATCATTGTTAAATCGGTAGCGTTTTGTTAATAATAATCGGCCTGGAAGGCTTATTTAAATTACGAGCTATAAGCGACTACCGAAGTGAGAGTGGATGGTCATCCAATTCATATTTTTTTACTCAAATTTAGATTTTTTGAATTTGAGAAAAACGTTTGTACGAGACGAGACTACCGTGAAAAATTTCGGATAAAAAAACACTACCAAGTACTATATATAGGCCAACTAGGTTCGAATCGGGATTTCCCCCCCCCAAAAAAAAAAAAAATTAAAATTATGAGCTTCATATAGTGTCTAGAACCGCCAGCGTATTTTTTCCCATGCTACACCAGGGCAAGCCTCATTTTTTTGAAAAGGTTAATTGATTAGAAATTGGGTTAGGGTTAGGAGTCAACTCCAATTGTGGTCCCCTTTGAGGGAATTGACATCGGTCTTTCATAATCCGACTTCAAAATTTTGAAAAATGTAACAGAAAGTGGTTTCCAACAAGTTGTGGGCGTTGTCCATTTCCATCGATGTGATTGGCCAAATTGTCAAATTTGCTCTGGTGTAGGCAGGGACAAAATTAAGCAAGCCGGTTGGATTGAACAGTCTCACGTGACAAAACGTGCACAATGGCAGGACCGAGTTCCTTTTATCTTATAAAATCATCTTCACATTTTGAGCATCATAAATGTATAAAGTACTGATGATCTGATGTTGTTGACATATAATTTCGGAATTGAAATAGGAGTTTTGTTTAGCAGTTTAAATATCCGGCTATCGTGCGAATAGTAGGCTACTGTCGTGCTATAGAGTGTCAGTTTGGTGAATGAGGCGGATAATTCACTTTCCGTATAACACAGTATACTGGACCTCACCATTGGTCAAATGCATGATCAGACCACAATTTGGGTGCAACACTTTATTGTATTACTATTAATCTGTAAGTTTGACAGCGTTTAGCCGTTCGTTTGTAGCCTTCGGGTTTAATACCGCTGTCCCATTTTTCTAGCCAATGATCACTGGATTGTTGATGATCACTGCTCCAATCTCGTACGCCGAATGAACACCAATCAAGAAGGCAACAATACGTATTGAACCCTGTCAAAGCTACGGTTCACGTCTGCAGCAATGTTTAACACCTTAATTTGATTAGGATGCAAATGCGACATTTAACCCGAAGTCGCCCGCCCTGGTGCATGGGGGCTATAGAATTCCTCCCTGTTTAGACCATTCCCATTCCAGTGTGCACACACTTTCACCAGACTTCAATGCCTCAAATGACAATAAGATAAACAATATATCCCATATTATAATTATATGTGTTTCCCCCTCGCCCTCAATTATCCTTTGATTTCCTCTCACCATCGATATATTCTATAGTTGTGGCTAGTAGCTACCACCAACCCGATTTAATAGGCTGATGTCACCACTACTCTTCCCTCGGTCAGTCTGTGGTGCAGCAACCATCGTTGCTCCCTACTAATATTAGATACAACCGATATTTGGTGTAGTGTCACCTAGAACCAGGCTCTTTCGATATTATTACTAAGTGTGCCTTTAAGGCACAATTAATACAACACATATACCATCATAATTATAATGTTTCGTTGTCAATATTTGATTTTGAGAACTAGACTATACACAGATAAAATGTTACGCTAGATGTTTTTTCCATGATGGAGAGATTGTAGTGATAAATTTGGAACAAACACATATATTGTAGGTAGCGTTGATAGCAAAAGCATAATTACTAAACTAACCTACTGTGTCTCATTGTCCATGGTGTAAGCATAATTATTTCAAACATTTTTAATACGACGTGGTCCAGAATAATATTTCCGATGTTTTTACATTATTTCCATATCTTGTCTGATAAAAATTGTGTATTAAAACAAGGTTTGGGGTCAGAAATAAACCAGACTGTTTCCATCACCTGCCAAGTATGTGCTAGCCTAACGTTTGGCTGACACGATCATACGCCATGAGGTTTATTTTAACCGCCTCGTTTCGGGTCAAAATCATGATTATTTTACACCAACATGATAGTGAATTTCGGATAAAATTTTAAATCTTGAAAGAACAACAATACAAACCTTGCTTGGTAGATATTTTGTGAATAACTAGCTAAAATCATTCGTATAATAGCTCACCCAGCTCAAATATCTTATTACCCTCATTATAAACAATAATTTTGATTCCAAGACGGTCCTGACAATCCGTAATAATACCACCATAGACTATATGTTTATGGCAAGCCAAATGTGCATTGATTAGAAAAACACTATTTATCTGAGTTAAATCGTGTTTTCAACTCATAAACTGAGTTTTTCAACAGATAAACTAGGTTTATCGATAAACAGTGTGCATCAATGTTTTTCGGATAAACCATGTTTAACTGGTAACTTTTGTTACAGATAAACCGAAGTCTATCATAAACAGAGTTTATCATAAACTCAGTTTATCAACTGATCAGTTATGTTTACCTAAATTCTATAACCCTGTTTTTCGCCATATAAGCAGGTTTTATCGACAAATTTTGTTTATCGATAAGCATGGTTTATCAACTGATGAACTGGGTTTATCGTATCTCTGTTTATCAGTAAGCCCCATGTGCAATAATTAGATAACTCATTGTTTATCAATAAACTCAATTTATCGAAAAATACTGTTTATCAAATGAACTATGTTTTTCGCCAGATAAACTCTGCTATTCTAATTGTTGCACATTGGGCATTCCACAAACGTGCGTAATGGCAGTTCCGAGTGCGACATTTTTATTACTAATACGAAGATGGATAATTCAAGGGTTGATCAAAAAGTAAATTGATTAGAAAACAAGATTAAGGTTAGGAATTTATCCAAATTATTGCCCCTCTTACATAATCAACATCGGTCGTTCTCAATCCGACCTCAAAAGGCAAGAAAATATAACAGAAAGTAGTATTCGACAACGAGTGGGCGTCACCCCTTTTCAGCAATGTGATTGGTCTACTCCGTAAAATTGCCATTGTCAATATGCAAAATACCCATCTTCTTATTAGTAAAAAAATCACGCATTCCGAGTTGCGCACGGTTTTGTGTTGGATATATGTTTTTTTTCACACGTGATCGTGGAATGAAACCCCTTGTTTGTAATGAGTCCGCTGACCAATGGGCGCGTATATTACACTGGATTTAGTATAATTCATAGTTAACCAACATAACGTACCAATAAAACATATAACTTACCCTTCTAACGGTAAAGGCTTTCTGGAACTTGTATGTTGAGCATGCGCGATGCTAATAGCGCATATTAACAAACACGATAAAAGGCGCCCCTTTGAAGGATCCATTATTGGTATTACGTCAGGATCATTGAATCTGAAAGATATAAGAAATACACAAATGGTATACCAGTTAATTGAATGATTGATTGATGAGTAGGTTTCGTGTCTATCCTCAACGCAGAGTGTTATGAGCCACCCAGTGCCTTTTGTGTACCAGTTATGGCCACTGGAATATGATCATCATGACCCAGTATTCGAACCTATGACCTTACTCTCACAAGTCCAACGCTCTATCAACTGAGCTAACCGGTCAGACAGCCAAAGCGAAAACAAACCAAATATCATGACGTATTTTTGCATATATAGAAATTGGCGGATCGAATACAATCAGGACTATATATATATAAAATTAAGACTATAAGTATAACAAAATACTGAGTACATTATGTACACATTTCACAACAAAAGAGGACGTTTATTACGATTGTCTGCATGATTGGAGATTCTTATATTTTCAATGTAGTGCTAAGAGTTTCCTAAAGTCAACAAACTTATACTGTACTAATTTCTTATAGAAGAGTTTCCTATAAATAAACGTGTGTATCCGTATATTCCTCATGTCCACTGAATAACAGGTTAAATGCTAGCTGAAATGCTTTTTACATATATTCGCAGTCCCATCATTAATTAATTACTGACATACACAAATTTAGAGGTACATCACTGGGAAAGAAAAGGTTGACTGTGGGGTCGCACTCGGTGTCCATTACTGGGACCGACGGACGATATGTGGACAGTATGGAAGACGAGGGCGGCGGGACGGAATGTTTACATCCATCAAATAGCGTACTATAAAATATATTTAATCAATCCACTATAGGCCTACTATAGATTTTGGCACAATAAATATATGATCTAGGCCTATGGCATTATATTCAGTTATTTCAAATCATTTGTCTTCCAGTCACGAAGCGTTTAATCCAAACAAATCACCACCCCCTGATTACCCCCTGACCCCAAGTTGAATATGCCACTACAACTAGTTAGACGTTACCCATTATACAAATCACATCCTCCTCACGCAGATACAGACCCCTGTGTGCACCATGCTGGTTTGTACTCTGCCACCATGTCAGGACAAGTAGCACGATTGTTCAAATAAATGTATCACCATTTAGTTTATTTATTTTAGTCATTTCATATCAAAACACGTTCCATTTTCAAAGTGAATTTAATTTCCCCAAATGAACTCACCATTTTAGAGCGCAAACTTCCCAATTCTAATTTACAGTTTTGTCTTCCAGCTATTGCACATGTGAACACTGGTGTCGTCTCAGTTTATTTGCACTTTTCGACTTTCGTATTAGGATTCAATAATACGGTCACAAGGATCATGTTAGGATTCAATAATACGACCACACGGATCACGGTTTGTGCGCTTTTTGCCGGTATATATTACCTCCAATTATCGCCCCTGCGAACATTGGTGAGACGGTTTGTACAATCATGATCTATTTAATGATATTACCACCATTGGCAGGCTTTGCCCCTATTTTTTCATTGTTTGCCATAGATGTTACACTATTCACCTATAATTCCATTATATAAATATATAGGGCGCCCCCACTATTTTCTAAAAATCCTGGATCCGCCACTGAATGGCATGTCATAATATCAGGCATGTGCGAATGCTGATTGCGCCAGTTGATGACATTTTGTATGCGAATTGTCCTTCATGTGTCAGTGTAGCTGTGTTGGTCATTGGCTAATATTTGCAAAGGTAAACGGATCTTGAATGAACCGACGGAATGAACGGAAGAGAAGGGCCAGGGAAAACTGACCGGAGTGCCAGGAGTAAAACCTCTAGTTGTAGTCATGCATGTATGCCCCATTTGCACGCCTCGGGTCTGACCCGGGATGCGTAATTTTTTACAAGGCTACACCAGGGAAAATTTGACAATTTGGCCAATCACATCGATGGAAAACGGACAACGCCCACAACTTGTTGGCAACTACTTTCAGTTACATTTTTCAATATTTTGAAGTCGGATTATGAAAGACCGATGTCGGTTCGCTCAAACGGGACCAGAATTGGAGTTGATTCCTAACCCTAACCCTGTTTTCCAATCAATTAACCTTTAAAAAAATTGAGGCTTTCCCTGGTGTAGCCTGGAGAAAAAATACGCACCCGGGATCAATGATGAGCAGGCAGCACCATGCTAATAGTGCACTGTTTGTTTACATCATCATCATCGATTTACTTCACGCCGCTATTTCAGTACCGTGTCTCCTCCAACGGTGAACCAGGTATCGCCATTCACCTCTCCTTTGTGCGACGGCATAGACACCCCCCCCCCCCCAATTAACACCCAGTGTAGTTAGTTGTTTCTTCACTATGATCAACCAGATCAGTTTTTGTCCTCCTCGATATCTTTTCGTCGTCCTCTCAGCGTCCGTATCAGTACACCTCTGGGAGGCATTGTTTTACGTTATAGAGCAATCATATTGCTGGAAACGGATGACGCCCACCGGACCACGCCCCTTGTCGAAATCCCACTTTCTGTTACATTTTTCTACATTTTGAGGTTGGATTATAAAAGCCCGATATCGATTACGTGGGAGGGATGGAAATTTGGAGAAATCCCTGACCCTAAACCTTGTTTTCTAATCAATTTCCGTTTTCGAAAATGTTGACAATATGCAAATTAGCCTCGATTCGCCTTGTAATAAAAATCTCGATCCCGCGGGAGAACGCGGCGGTGATGCACTATGCCACATCATACTCATAATAATTTATAACTAATCTGGCAAATAGTTCGTCTCAATGTATTACTACAGTTCACGTAGTCATTGCACACGTTCATTAGTCATTAAATCATGGGCTGTATAAACCATAACAGGAAGATGCCGGAACATTTGACACAAAATGAGCAGTTTGTAGGTAATTGATTACCCACGAATCGGAGGCTTCCTATACGTGCCTGCCAGTTATTCGCGTACTGATCATATTATATAGACATTATGCATGTTATACAGGACACATTACAGTACAGAGTAACATTTAGTAGCACCACGATTATGTTGCGGAAAGTTGTTCAGGATAGTTAATGTCCCCCATTAAAGTCATTTATACCTATTTTTGTATTATATTGTAGGTCTATGTCTGCTCCGTCTATCTCGGTACATGACGTGGTTTTAAAAGCCCGATATCCCAAAACTTAATATTTCCGTGCATAATCTGATCGTTGACATTATTTAGTATATCTACATTTTATATTTACCAAGGACCATGTGCCTGTTATTATCCCTCTCTCCGGAATCCCATATGTCGCCAATAATCTGTCACAAATAGGCCAAGGTTCCCTCCCATTAAAATTTAAATGATAATAGGACGGGAACAGACTGTACGTGAAGTAATGCACGGATCACTTTACAATCACATGAAGACATACATCACGATACCGGTGATAGGCATGGTATGTGTGGAGTATATAGTATGGTATTTATCTAAGAGCACGGGTGGGTTATGCGAAAAACTGATAGCTGAATCAGCAACTTTCCCACAGCAGTCGAGCATGGAACGCAAAATGCGGCACAAAATGTTGTTCTGTTTAACATCAATTCGTGCATACATAAGTGTGTGCTGCACCCTTAAATCTGTACTATTTCGTCAGACCAGTTTGAGCTGCATCACATAACATAACTTTTGGCATTCCACAGTTAGGCATGCAGAGCTGCTTTATCGTCGTCTGCTGCGCTTTACCGCCAGTCTGTCGGCACTGCGCTTCTGCCACTACATTATGTCCCTAGTTCAGGTAGTTAGTTCTGTCAAAATTGTTGATCCAAATTGTAGATAATGTCCTATAGCTGTTCCAAGTCTTGATTTACTCTGTTGCACCACGTTGTTCATAGGTGGATCCAGGATGCTTAGAAGGGGGGGGGGGGGCGCCCAACACATTTTTGTAATGGAAT
>JAODAI010262392.1:0-10166 GCA_027575025.1 Scotoplanes globosa | reverse complement strand
CTCTTTGATATCAGTGATCCATGTCCGCCTTAGTCTCCCCTATTCCCATCTTACTCCCAATCTTTCCAGTAATCAGTATCCTTTGAATTGAGTCCCTTCGGATCAGATATCCAAAATATCGACTTTTCCTTCTCATAATATCTCCTTTTAGTGACCTCTTTGAGTTGACTAAATCCAGTACTTTGTTATTTGTCATAAATATGAGCTTTGTATGATATGCGGAGCATCTTTCTAAACATCCCCATTTCAAATAATTCAATCCGTGACCAGGTATCTTTATTAAATATCCATCTCTCACTTGCATATACATATGTAGATAGGATATAGCATCTTGCAAGTCTTTTTCTGGTTTTAATATGAATTGATCTTGAAGTAAGCATGTCTTTCATCTTCAGAAAGGTATTGCTGGCAATTTCAATTCTGATTAATACTCAGCCACATCCACCCAATTACGAAGCCATATAACTCTACCAACTCTCTGCCCTCCTAATTTCTCGTACCCCATCCAAAGTTTCACACTCAGTCATCTTCACCAATCCCTCTCACCCCAACATAAGTATTATGGTTACTGCAACAGATGTCGAGATAACCCAGTGATGTCGAGATAGCCCAATGGTTAGGGTAACAGGCTCTTGACTTTGAGGTCACCGGTACGAATCCCAGCGCTGCTGGTGGATATATTGGTGTGTGTCCTTGGGCAAGTCACTTTATCTTGATTGATTGACTTTACCCAAGTGTATAAATGAGTAACATGTGAGGTTAATTGCATTACAATAGCGTTGCGTTAATAAAGTGGTTGCATGCTAAATATTGTGATGCCTCGCTGATTCGAGTTACCAGTGACCGGTGTAATAATAATAAGCGCTTCGAAGCTAAAGTTATATTAAGGGCTATATCAATGGTATTATTATTAGTATTATTATTATACGACCCTTTCGTCCACCTGACCCATCATTCTATCCAGTGCATCCATAGAGGTTATCTTATCTGGTTTCACCACATCATTTGTTGATGACCATACACTGATATTACTGATATTCTAAACAAGATCCACACCATTATTTTTCTCTCTTTTTACCTCTCCAGCATCACTACATCCTTTACCATTCCTCTCTTCTGAAACTTTAATGCAAACTCCAACACACCTCCCACCCCAGTGCATATAGCAAACAGTTTGTAACTACCAAGCAGCATCATCACCCTATCTCCCTTCCACTTCGCTTCCTGTAAACACAAAACCTCCAAATCCAGCCTTCCCATCATCTCAACCACTTCCAGACTACTTGTTCACACTGTGCCTACACCTAGGTTCCACGACATGATCACACACCGGGAGTTACTGGAATCATCCAAAAGTGCATGGAAATACGGCGCGTCGGATATCCCTGATGCGCTGGTAGCCAAATCTCGCCTGTCAATATGTGTAATCATGTCAAAATGTGTCCAATATATTAAAAAAAGATACCGTGACGGGTTACCATTTAGGGGTTAAATTGTCCCCCAGGTAATTTGGGGTTAAATAACAGTACCTTCATATACAAATTGTGATGAAGAGGGACAAGTGGTCTTCCCCCATCGGATGTAGGTCACACCAGGATTCATATGGTCGATGTTCTGCTGCGGAGGCGCTGTTTCAGTTTCCACACGTTCTCCTAAAAGTAATAAGAAAATGTTAAAATTGTAATATAAGTGAGGTCACAATTGCTTCAAATCAATGTGTGTTATTTATGGTAGACCGAAGTGCATACATAATTAAAAAATGAATTTATAATTCAAGCAATACTTTGAATTATATTAAACACGGGCTTGTTGTGTTTATTGTTGAGTAATAAGATAGATGTGCTTATACCTCTAATATGTTGGCATCGCTTGTTTCTATATATATTACTTGTGTATGGCGGTACATAAATGAAACATCATGTTTGCTAGTGTGCCATATTTGATTATTAACTACATCATATTCAAATGATATGGGGAAGATACAACAATGTTGTTCGTTTTATACACAAACATTTTTGAGGTAGATCAGAACATTTTAACAATTTGAGTTTTTATCAAATATCAAATGACACCGAAAAAGAATGACAAATCATTGTATTAACTGAAACATACCATCTCTATGATACATATTGTATGGGAAATACAAAATTAGACACTAATGTCATTCGATGTGAAATTTAGAAGGTGGGAAAATTATAGATTACATGAGTCATGGTATATGCCTACTTTTTTTCTACACCGTATATTGTTCCCGACAAGCAGCCACATCTAATCAGTTATATGCGTTGAGAGTTGTAGCTATGCCAACCTTTTAGCCCCAAACGAATCTCACATTGTTCTCTCGAGAGTCGTCTATTTAACATCGGCATTCATTTGACCGACAGAAATACCCCTCACCCAATCAGAGGGTATGAATAATGAACCACATATAACAGAGAGTGGTAATTCACAATTTTTGGCAAGGAACACGACAAAATTGAATTACGACTATAAATACTAACACAATAATTGTGGTTATGATAATTAATATTCAACTCTTCACCAGCCTTTGGTAAAATGACCATCAACAGAGGGTTATTCTTGTCCGTTAGATCGGGACGTTAACTGACAGTATATCGGGAACAGAAACCTGGGTTATATGGATATCGAGAGTTATCGGTATAACTTTCATGGGCTCTTGTTGCCTCGTTGCATGTATAGCTGGTTTAACGTCGAAAAGAGCAAAATTAAAGTCCAGCGATCATCCAGCGTTAGAAATTTCGAACTTCGGAAACTTTACCATATCACTCCAGCAGCCTATCCATGCCACAAGGGATTTATCGCCTTGCTTTCGCGGTTTTTACAGTATAATGAACATTCTGGGACACCATATTAAATCAAAACATACACATTTATATTGTACATAGATTATTCAGGCAATTTAGTTCTGTAATAGTGTGCTTTGCATTAATTTTGAACCATTTTCACAAATATACGGCTATTTTTTGGGGGGAGGTAGTTTGACCTACAAAAATAAAAATAACGTTATTTTGTTTCTCGATTTTCATGAATTCGTGGAAAATTTCCAACAAAATCACTCTCCTAAAATATAAGATTTAAATATAAATGTAATATATTTAAATCTAACTCTTTATCCGACCCATTTCAGTGACAAATCTAAATGGAGTTAAACTATTTATCTTTCAAAAGAGTTAAATTATTAAACCTAAGTTAGATTTAACATATTAAGTCTAATATATTGAAATATAAATCTATTATAGTTATAATTTTAAATCTAACTTAGATTTAATAATTTAACTCTAATTTAAATTAAATCAGCTAGATTTGTGACTCAAATGGGTTGGAGAAAGAGTTAGACTTAAATATATTATATTTAAATAAAACTATAGTAATTTAAGAGCGCATATATATAATAATATAGTATATATAAGCCTGTGGGACACAATATAACTCTATGTAATGCACTTGTCAATTGAAATCAGGGTCCCATAACCGGACATGTAACCGGGACTTTTGTGGGGATATTCTCATCGTGGTCCCCGTGGACGTGACACCAGTTTATACCATGATGTTCCCAGTGAAATTTGACCCCACGACTTGTAACAGCAATCTAGTGGGGATATTGGGAGTTCTTTTTGTGCCCGACTAGAGGCAAAGTAATGCCCCGCCCAGGACTTTTCATGAATGAAGCGGTGGAGAAACACACGTGTCATTTTACAATTATGAATATAACATCCTGTTAAAGAGAGTATTCAATACCAAATCTGCCCCTAAAATGTACAGATAATTGATCATGTACAATGTTAATATGTGTATTCAGTTGGCCTAGTAGTAAATTAACATGATTTATCGGTCAAGATTAGAGCACTCTTGAAACTCAGTGGTCGGTTAACCACTTTTACGAACAATTTTGCGACGTTTCTCTAGATGCTGTCCAGAAGCCGTCCATATGCAAGGGTAGAAATTTCAAAAGTATAATATTTATAGTATACCAACTACGGTACAGGATTAATCAATAGGCCATTTGTTAGGCTTCCCAATCCTACATAACAAAACTAACTAAAATGGGTTCCTAAATTTATACAAATATACCTGTTTGTTCTGGAGGATTGAGAGCTTGGTCACGTCCGTCACGACCGTCGCGGCCGTTTTGCCCATATACCCAGAGGGAATCACGCGGCCCATGACTTCCAGGTGGGAACATGATATACCATCCCAGAAAATAGGATGTTTCTTCATCAGCGTTTGGTAACATGGCCAAACACCGATTTGTATTGTCGTCTGTATGATCGGGACGGAACGTTAACTGGAACTATTTCGGACGCATGAAACTGGACTCTATGGAGATATAGTGTTGGCGGTATAACTTCCAAAACGGTCATGTTACCTCGTTGCACGTATAGCTGCATGCTATCATGTCGTGAAGAACAGGATAGGCGTCCGGCGATCATCCATAACCATCACGGCACTGGATTAATGTATAAGCCATTCGATTGGCTTCTCAAATCTACATAGCTAAACTAAATTAAACCGAGTCCCTAAATTTATAAAAATGTATCTGTTTGTAATAGAGGATTGAGAGCTTGGTCTCTTCCATCGCGACCGTCTCGACCATTCTGTCCCTGTACCCCAGGAGAACCACGCGGCCCAGGATTTCCTGGCGGGCACATGAGACACTGACCCATGAAATAGGATGTTTGTACTGGAGTCATAAATGGAGAAGAACCTTTAAATATAATATTAATACATTTTTTACAAAAAGACGGAATCGCGGTTGACAGGAATGGCATTATAAATATACTGCCCTACATTATACATACAACACCATTACTAACCTGGCACACTCATATATATAACATACGATCGTTCATAAGTTCATAATACCAGTATTGTGGCCGAACGGATAAGGTTGGTGCTCTATAAGCTATGAATCTCAGCAACTGGGAGATCTAGGCTTCGAATCCCGGGTCGGGCCTAGTAGTAGTGTGTATTTTTCATCCGATAGCAATCACGGTTTTTCCATGCAAAATACTTGCTCAAATTTAAAATATCCAAATTTGACTTTAAATTTATAAATTGGATGTCCACCCAACGTGAAGTTGTAATTTAAAAGCCTTTGCTTCTCCCACTTCGGTGGTCGCTTAGCGTGGTACAATTACATAAGCCTTACAGGCCGATTATATATTATATTATATTAATACCAGCAAATTCCAATTATTATGGTTCACTACCTTAGAGTTTATAGATGAAATCATAAGACTCTCCGCGATGGTGTCTTCGTCGTGGCTTTTCTCACTGTGTGGAATTTATTCGGTGATATGTAACATATGTCAAATAAACTCAATTTCTACATCGTAATCTAACTTGACTTTTTATTTTAACTTTATTTTTGGATACCATTAACGTATTACCACTGTTATTACTTTTGGTAGTTTGTAAGTTTTCAAGCGCATGCATATATATATATATATATATATATATAATTGTGCGCAATACAAGGACTATAATCTTAACGTTAACCTTATGACAAAAGGAATGCAATTGTGACCAAGCTTAAATAAAATATATAATCATACCATATGAAGCATATGTTGTGAAATAGTACAAGTGCATTATACCTTCATGTACCATTATTGTCCATTGTATTACAACGAGTGGAGGAAATAACTACATATACATACACATTTGCACTGACTAGATGAAGAAAATTTAAGTGTAATAATTAAACTGACAAAAAGAAAGCAAGTGACACATGTCAGATTACAATAGCCTTTGGAAACATTCTGTTCTATGTGTTGTTCATAATTATTTATGTTGACTTTATATAAAGTCCACCATGAAGACATATATAAACAACAGGGATACGCTTAATTCACGACGTAAAAATTTACATATTGAACGGTACAGACTTGGTAGCATGTTTTATGTGACTATGTCAAAATGAACTTTATGTCACTTACTTTCTTTTTCAATGGGATCAAAATCATTATAATTAAAATAGTATAATCGTCCAAACAAAGTGAAGCGGAAAGTAATACTTTGTTTCTTTATTCAATATCACTAACCATTGTTGTTACGGCAGTCAACGCTGTCGGCACTATTGGAACGGCGTCGGTGATATAGTGTCGAATCCACCACTCACTAAGCGTGATCAATAGCAATGAACTTGGCTCACATACACTTCCGTAACTGGCATTATGTCTAACGCATACATGTACATAAAGGATAAGGTCACCACGTAGGTTACATCCTACCTAGTGACCAACTGGCGGTGGTCGCGTGTTGATGAGGAGGCCATACGTGCAAGGCAGCTCAACACCGGCAACCCGACGGCGGTTGGCTGTCGGCAATAATGCAACTGAACACCCTGGTGACAAGCCTTTGTGTAACCGCGCCTCAAATAGTAAGCCTATTATATATATATAGCCTATTATATATAGGTATGTACTTCTTAATTGTAATCGCCAATCTAACACTTTGAAATACTAATGAAATACTTATTCACAATGTATACTACACTACTTCAAAAGCGAATATGATGTACACTACGAGGCGCCTAGCCACCACAGGATAAAATATGATTTTTAAATATAAAAAATATATAGGTCTATGTAGGTTATCGTAAACAATAGGTTACTGTTAATATTAATGTAGAGTATTGCTTAATATGTGCTAACTTAGCGATTTATGTAAAACATAACACATACATATGTTATTTGTGTATCCTACAGTATACCTACGTGGCATATATCAGTTTTCACTGAAAATAGTTTATTAGATTGTTTTCTTGTAATTGTTTCCAAAGTGCTGCATATATATAGTAATACTAATAATAGTAGTAGAGTAGCCAATTCATAACTCGTCTATTCAACATGCTCAATAATCTCCCTCCACCAATTCGATATTGTGCAAGGTTCATTGCATCATCAACATTTTAATGTCCTGACCTTTGAATCGCGACGTTATTATGCCAAGTAATATGGTCACCTGTTTTCCTCGCAGTTTCTTCGTACCTTTCAATGCTGCTTCTCTCTGTGCAAGATTGGCCGGGGCGTCATCATGAAGTCTAGAGACAGACTTGCTCTAATAACGTACTGTATTCTGTGAGCTACAATTGTTGATAATATGTCTGATTTGCTTGACGGTAAAGTTCATACTTTTTAATATGCTTTTCTTCACATCTGATTTTGAGAACATTGCCAACTAATCTCCTTTGGAATGTGTCTATTTTGTATTCTGGTGCTTTGATTGACAATTACATAGGAAAATACTCTTAATAAGAGCATCGAAAATTCGAAGTTTTATTGCATTGAACTAAATTCTTGAAGTTAAATTGTTCGATAGTGTGTTGAAAGCGCAATTTGTCATACCAATTGTATGGTGAATGTCTTAATTGTTTCCTGGTATCGCCGTTTCCGGATATGGAATATTTCTCGTTTTCGTGTTATTGATTTTTAAATTTCTTTCTGCTATAGTTTAGCCGTAGCTAGATTTTCAATTTGCTATATTCAATTATATTACAATTTCAAGAATTATATTTCGACCATGTCAATACAAATCATAAACGTGCACAATAAAGCATAACGAATATAAATTACAAAATAATGTAGAAGGTAATTATAATACAATGTTGCTTCAACCAATATCGTCAGCATATTGCTGATCTAACGTAATCAAATATTCATGTATTAGTTGAATTATTCATACTTTACATACAAATACATAAACATATACATTTTAGTGAATAATAATTTTAATAATACATTGTAAACACATCCATGATTTTACACCTGCTAATTTAGCTACATTTTTCTAAGAGAGATCAGCTAATTCATGTTTCTATATTTTTGACATAATCAACCTTTAGAAAAAAATGATTTATTATATTTCTACTTGTAATTGATTTATACATATTTATGTTCACATGATAGTGAAACAAATACCCATGCCACAGTGAAGGCTTTGTACATATGTTATAACAGTGTTCCATTGTTTTAGCGATGGCGCTGTTCTAAGCGGAGTATATCCAACATGTTGCTACACCCATAACATGTGCTAAAGTCGATTTAACTTGCTTTTTCGCAAAAAACATCAATCCTGACCAACGTACGTGTTTATATATGACATCATTTTTCATTGTTGTTTCCTTTCCCTGAAAATAATAGCGCACACAATTAACAGTATGGCACACAATGACGGCCCCTTTGTGTTGTACTTATTTGGTCTAACGTTAATACGTTATAGCGGTGTTGTTGTGTGGATCAACTCCGACAGGGCCTAACACTGACTGACCTGCCGTTTAGGGCAGGACCGTTGTGCAATAATTATAGTTAAACACTGATATATATATATCGCAGATATACAGTGTTTTCGCCTAGACACGCAGTTTATCAACCAACACACTCGTTTCAATAATTATAATAAGATACAATACTATAATAGCGCTTTATATAAACAGCTTCGACGCGCTTATCATTACACTGATCATAATTGGGAGCTCGCATTCTGCGCCACCGATGGCAACGCAGAAACTAGATTGTAGGCACTGAATAGTGCAACGCTAATATATGTATAATATACCCATGTATACTATACTGATCCTTATATCTAAGTACAATCACAGTTATAGAAGTGACTTATTTGTCGGAATTTGTAGAAGTGCAATCATCCAATAACGATATCTATATCTTTCAAGGCCTTACTTCTTCACATTTCTTCCACTAGTTATAATTCGTTGGCAGATCGCTACAGTTCCCGTAATTGAACACGGCTGTTCACTGTTTTGCCTATGTCAAGTAGAACATTTAAATAGACATATATACGAATAACACATTATGAGGCTACACATCAACACATTGCTACAATGGATTGGATACGCACTCAAAATTACTACAATATAATACTCGATATGTGTACCAGCCATATTAAGCTCATACAATTGGCCAGACCATTGTGCAACTTACAGTAAACACTGTGCTACAAGCTACAGTTTCTGCAATTGAATACGGCTGTATATGTATTTGCCTACGTCTGGTAGAACAGATCAACATATATACCGGTACATAGCACTAACATAATGATAGGTTACACACCGCTATGCCGCTATAATGTATTGGATACGCACTCAACGTTACCACAGTGAAATACATAAGTATGTGTACTAGGCATATTGAAGGTGGGGACGCTCGTATATACAAAAAGGTCGCTCTATAAAATCTAGCAAGGTTTAGGTTTAGTGCGATCTGGTAAACTTGTATAAGAATATATATATATTATACGTATAATTATGTCGATTGTATCACTGTTCGCACGTACACTGTGCGACAGTTCAATCCACCCACCCGATTCCTATCGATATTATCAAAGTATGCATGCACCAACGTCTGGATATGCACAGCTACAAGACTGCATGTCTGATATTTGTGGCGTTGTTCATTCACTATATACCAGGTAGTCCTCAGTATTGATACGAATATTGCTAACATCATTGAAATCCCAAGGGTCACTCTGTTTAGCCTTATTGTTTATATCATCTTGGTGATGAGCATATATGTATAAAATCTACGAGCGTCATTGAAATTGACGAGGTAATCTGTTAATGGCTTCTCTAAATTTACATCCCACAATCTGACAATTAAATGCACAGCAGGTGGGCAACACCGTTTGCCATGTTACGACGAGTACATAATTATAGCACGGTATAATGTATGTTCAGAATGTATCCTCTGTTTATAATAATACTGGCATGGAAGGTATACTTTAATTTACGACGATTGAATTGAAGTTCTTTCGCCACCTGGACCACACCACCAATCAGGCTACCTTCACCCCCACTACCACCACATCACATAATGGGCACGCCACCGATCGCATTAACTACTAATAAGGGAACGCAAATATAGTTGTGGACATGATGTGTTCATTAAAGTTTTCAATCACCAATACAATATTATTTTTGATTACATGGAACGTCACAATACAGCTTCTGCATCGGTGGCCACGACGGTCGAAAACATAAGACGCAGCAATATTTGCACTGTGTATCGCCAGAGCAAAAACTTTAATGAACACATCATGTCCACAACTATTTACCAGAGGTCATAGTCTTAAATTACGTAAACAGTATTCCAGATTAGATGTTAGGAAGTTTTCCTTCTCCCAGAGAG
>JAODAI010262281.1:0-10168 GCA_027575025.1 Scotoplanes globosa | reverse complement strand
TCCATCCAGGTGTATAAGTGAATTTTTGAATTTGAAGTGGATTGGGCTCTGAGACGGATGAAGAGTGATAAGGCTGCAGGTCTTGATGATACGAGTGTATAAATGTATATTATAACTGGGTGTGTGTGAAGTGGTTAACGTCGATTTGTTAATATCCATCCAGGTGTATAAGTGAATTTTTGAATTTGAAGTGGATTGGGCTCTGAGACGGATGAAGAGTGATAAGGCTGCGGGTCTGGGTGATACTAGTGTATAAATGTTTATTATTACTGGGGTTTGTGAAGTGGTTAACGTCGATTTGTTAATATCCATCCAGGTGTATAAGTAGGAACCTGTAACGTGTTACTTGTCAACTGGAGCATGTATTGCAACCATTTGGGTCTATACGCATACATGTGTAGGTCAAGCCAAATCACCAATGACCATGGATAATACTATCAGAACGCTTTGAAGACTCGGCAGAGATGGAATGTGCTATATTAAAAGAGTACTCTTATTATTACTATAGACAGCAGGCAGTGGCTACTAATTATCAAAATCCTGGGGGATCGATCCTCCGGCATCAGCCCTGATGTGAAGTCCGGCTGGGTAGTCTAAATGCTGGTTATATGGTAGGAAGGAATCTGGAAGTGGGGGGATGATGGGTAGACGGGGGTTGGAGGTTTATTGTGTGCATGAGACTAAGTGGAAGAGGGATAGGACGAGGATGTTACCGGGGTTACAACCTGTATATGCAAGGGGCACGGGAGGAGTTATTGGGTGGGTATTATAGTTTCAGCAGGGAACGGTGAGGAAGTGGTGAGGGTAGAGCAGTGAGAGGGGATAATTATTTTGGTGTGGGTTATACTTAATGTCCAACTGGTGGGTATCATGTCGGTATGTGGTCCCCAAACAGGGAGGGCGGAAGCCGATAAGATTGCATATATGGATGCACTGTAGAGAATGACGGATCAGGTGGAGGAGGGCATCATGGTGTGTGTTTCGGGGTACATTAATGCTCATGTTGGGGTAAGAGTATAGGGATTGGTGAAGAGGAGTGTGTTGATACTTTTGGATGGGGTACGAGGAATGGAGAGGGCAGCGAGTTGGTAGAGTTATGCCTTCGTAATGGCATGGATGTGGCTGGTTCTTTCTTCAAAAAGAGAACCAGTTAAGAAATCTCATACAGGAACGGAATGCACAAAATAAAACAAAATAATTGCGAAACAAAATAATGGCTCATTTTTAAAACATACAATGTTCGATTTGGCGGGAAGATGGTGTCAAAATGTGCGCAAGATATAAAAGAAAAAGTTATAGAAGGAAAATTCTTATCCGAAGCGGTTGCGATTCACGATTATTTTTTTTTAGTTTTTGGTGGGGATATTATTCCCGTCATAATTCTGCCTAAATTAAGTTAGGGTTAAACTAGCTTTTGTGTGTGGGGCAGATAACCTTTGCGGTATAGCTGCATGATGGGGGAAGGAAAATTGTCTTTAAGATGACATGGAAGAGGGGGGAAGAGGGCATTGATGTTAAGGGATGCATAGTAGTTAATGATCGGTATGGTAGGTTGGTCACTGACAAGGATGAGGAAATTACGGTGCGGGGGAAATACTTCAGGGAGCTGTACAATCAGGGAGAATGTGTCGATCTGGATCTACCAGTGAGTGGTAAGATTGAGGTGGGGTAATCGCTGAATTTGAAGTGGATTGGGCTCTGAGACCGACGAAGAGGGATAATGCTGCAGGTCTGGATGATACGAGAGTAGAAATGTTTGTTGTAACAGGGGAGGTGTGAGTGAAGTGGTTAGGGAGATTACTCAACGTATGTTTGAGGTAGGAAAGTATTCCAATGGACTGGCAGACTGGCCTGATTGTGCATATTTGGAAGTAAAAAGGTATGTTCATGACTTAGGAAGGGTACCGGGGTATCACACTGTTGGGACATGTTTTTAGATTTCTAGAAATGATTTTGGATATAATAATAAGGACCATAGTTTAAACAGAGATTGGATAGGAACAGTAGGGGTTTCGGAGGGGAAGGGAGACAAATGATGGGTTGTTCGCACTTTTGCATCTGGTGGAAAATAAGCTGGGTGAAAGGGAGTATGGCTTTGGGTTCTCTGTGATGGTAATAGGGGTAGGGTTTTGTTTGGCTCGGGGTGTCAGAAGAGTGTGTTGTTAATATTGAGATATAGCATGGTAGTGCATTAAGTTCACTTCTTTTCATTTTGGTAATGGAGGTGTTTAGCAGGAAATTCAGCACTAGGAAAGTACTCAAAAAGATAGTATATGCTGACGGCCTAGAAGTAGTAGTTATGGATAGTAAATTAAGCAGGAGCTGGGTTTCTGGTAGAACAGAAGGATTTATTCGAGAGACATGGATTAAGTCTGAGCCTAGATAAGACGAAGGTACTATCAGTGGGCGCGGAGCGACATGAGCTGGGTATAACCCTTGCAGGCAAGGGTATTATAAAGTAGAGTGACAGTCTTGCATATCTGGTGGAATGATTTATGGGGGTGAGCAGTCGGATGGGTAGGTGCGTAAAATGATTCAGTCGGGGACTCCGGCCTGGAAAAACGTAGAGGGGGTTATGTCAAATAGGCATATTTCAAATAAATTAAAAGACAAAGTTATGGATACATGCGTTATTCCAGCATGTATGGGCAGGACACGGTGGCTCTCTCTGGTGCTCAGCAGCAGCGACTCCAAGTTTGCGAAAACAACTGGATGAGAAAGATCGGGCGGATAGGATGGTTGATGTCCGAGGGAGATTGTAATGACTATAAATCTTATAAAGATGGTGATAAGGGGGCGTATGACGTGGGCTGGGCGTGCTATGCGGATGGATGGTGGGCGACTGTCGAATATGGGGGTATCGCACACGGATATTAGTAGAAGGTATAGGGAGACCTCGGTTGAGATGGAAAGACTGTGTTGAGAAGGATTTTAGGAGAGCTGGTGGGAATGGAGATTGGAGGGTCGTGTCTATGGATGGAGAGAAGTGGGGGCTTTGGCCAATGATGCGGCTGTCGGTTAACATTTTCTTCCTCATCACTTGTTAGAAAGTCATGAGGTAAAGAAAGAGAACACCACGGCCATAGGTCCAAATAGGTATATGGGAATAACAGAAGTACCTAAAACTTTATCTTTCGAAGTATTCCAAACGTGCCAGCCATAATTCCTCTACCTGTCTCCAAGCTAAGGCACCCGCTGGAATCCGCTTTTGCACCTCCCCATCATATCGGCCACCACAAGATATATATCCTACCCAGTTTGGGTAAATATCATGGTTACATAGAAATAACAGGCACAACATATTTGAGTTTTAAAATTCTTCCTTATAACACGTTTCATTTTCAAAATCGATTTTATTTCCCAAACTGGAAAACATAATAGTAATTTTAGAACATAATGATGATGATTATATTCCAGTGGCTCTAGCTGGTGTATCAAAGACTTTGGGTTGCTCATGTAACCTCTGGATTGAAAAGGGAGAGGAAACATAATCACTCCATTGTCGTAAGCTGTATAGTATATTTATTGAACCATAGTTGTTCTAATATTTTTCCACGGGAATATTAATTATGAGAGATGTTGTGGCTCGGTGGCTGGAACTGTGATCTCGACTGATCCAAGGAGTACTGGTTGGACTTGATAGTGTGTGACTTGTGATCGGAAGGCCAGGAGTTTGAATCCGGAGTGATGATGATTATGTTCCAGTGGCTCTAACTGGTATGTCAAAGGCTTTGGGTGGCTCATATAACCACTGCGTTGAGCAGGGCCAGGAAACCTATTCAGTCATTCATTCATTGATTCAGCAACTGATGGAACCATATCAATCTGTGTCCTTAACCAATGCACTTAATCTCTGTTGATTCTCTTTACCCAAGAATATAAGCTGCATGATCTTTGCCTGGCTCTAATCTGCTGCCAGTAACATACGTGTGTGAGGGTTGGACATATAAATAAATCAAGGAGAAGGCAGTCACGCGTGTCGGTATTTGACGCGATGGCGCTGTCCTAATCGGGGGCAGCAGCAACACCCACAGCACGTGGTAACCTCGATTTCTACTTCTTTATTTTGAAGCGATTGACGCCAGGGTTTTCCTTTGATTTTTGCCTGGCGTTATCAATCTAGCTTTAATTGATCAAATTCAATCTTAACATTTTAACACATGTGGCCTAATTATCGCGAAAGTAATTTCCAAAAAAGTATCATTTCTGACCACCGTACATGCTTATGTACGGCAGCAATTTATCTTGTTGTTTTCTTGCCCCGAACAGAACAGCGCCCTCTAAAAATTTACGGCACACTTCTGCTTTGTGATGGCCTTCTCATTTTAATTCTGTGGGGTTAGAAGTGAGTTTATCAACGATTATGGGATGATGATTGTAAAGCGACTCGCAATTGTTTGCTACATTGATGGCGCTGTTTAACTTCTACCTTATTTATGATATGCGTTGTGCACCGACTGACCAACCGGAGCATTTTGTCCATAGTAGAAATTTTTGAACCGTTTCCTAATATAATTTATTACAGACGCTGAATATAGCTGCACCGATTCATTATTCACTTGTTAATTGTAATCCCCCTCCCTACCCGGGCATAGCCGGGGATGTTATTTTCAGAATTGTAAGATGATCGTTTTTTCCTGCCTACATTCGTGAACAGTCCCTCCCGGCAGAGCGGGGCACTATTTTGCTGAACATCCCGGCAAAGTCCCGGCTATAGTCCCGGCTATAGTCCCGGCTAAATCCCCGCTATATTGCTATTACATATGGTGCAAGTCCCGGGGTCACAATCCCGGCCCAAATTTCAATGCGCACATCCCCGTTACACTGGTGTTACATTCTCGGTATAGCGGGGACACTATGATGTGAACATTTCCGACTAAGCGGTAGTAAATTCCCCGCTATGTCCGGGTAGGGGAGGGCCGGGGTTACAATTGACGTGCATTAATGGTCTACATATTTTCTAAAGATCTAAGCATTTTATTTTTGACATCAAAAACCTTTGCGGCGATAACATAAATCACCAGGATGCAGCTGTCATCTCGATCTTGTGGTTTACATATTTTGCTCAACTGGTATATGGACTTTCACAGTGTTGTTTGTTTCTTTGGAGGTGACAAGTAACTTCAACTTGCTATAGCTGGGCGACTGATACCTTCAATAAACTAAAAGTGAACTTATTCAGATGTGTATGACACGATTAGATTGTAAAAGATCTTTGATAACGATGAATAAGCTTTTGGGTCTATGCAGCTTTAATTCATTATGGAGTATCAACATTCCATTTCATCTGGCTAGCAAAGACGGTGTGCGTTGTGCGTTCTACCACGTATTTCCCTTCCTTACGCTCCGTGTCGTAAAATTTCCTAGTTGAACGATATGCCATTTCTAGAGCGACCTCCCAAGGTGCCTTCTCTACGGTTTTCGCATCTGTTACGATTTCTTTCTCTCAGTAATTAGAGAACTCAATTGCTTGCTAAAGTCCTACTAGTTTCCTGTAAACTGATATATTGTTTCGCTAGCATGCACCTTACAGTCTGCAGTGGACTGAACCGTGGGTTCGAGACCACTGGAGGTTGTGTCATACCAAAGACTTTTAAAAAAATGATACATATGTTGCCTTCTCGCTTGAGCATACGAGATTGACACCTTTCAGTGATACTCAATTTAGAAAAATTCTGGGAACGACGCTATTAAGCAATTAAACATATTGCCTTCTCGTTTGATGTTGAGGGTTCGAGATTGGAGCATGGTCAACCATCCAGTGAACTTTGGTTTAGAAAAATTAATCGGTCAATCAATTAAACCTATGGTAAAAAGGCGTTGAGTAATAGTTCCATGCCAGCGTGGGTTCGAGACCGCTGGAGGTCGAGTCATACCAAAGACTTTAAAAATGGTACATGTTTGCTTCTCGCTTGAAGTTCAGCGTACAAGTTTGGAGCAATGTCAACAGGCCAGTGATCCTTGACTAGGAAAAAAATGATGGCTGGGTCATACCAAAGACTTTAAGAATGGTACATGTTGGCTTCTCGCTTGAAGTTCAGCGCACGAGTTTGGAGCATGGTCAACAGGCCAGTGATCCTTGACTAGAAAAACTGATGGTTGGGTCATACCAAAGACTTTAGAAATGGTACATGTTGGCTTCTCGCCTGAAGTTCAGCGTACAAGTTTGGAGCAAGGTCAACATGCCAGTGATCCTTGACTAGGAAAACTGATGGTTGGGTCATACCAAGGACTTTAAAAATGGTACATGTTGGCTTCTCGCCTGATGTTCAGCGTACAAGTTTGGAGGAAGGTCAACAGGCCAGTGATCCTTGACTAGGAAAACTGATGGTTGGGTCACACCAAAGACTTTAAAAATGGTACATGTTGGCTTCTCGCTTGAAGTTCAGCGTACAAGTTTCGAGGAAGGTCAATGGGTCAGTGATCCTTGACTAGGAAAAATGATGGTTGGGTCATACCAAAGACTTTAAAGATGGTACATGTTTGCTTCTCGCTTGAAGTTCAGCGTACAAGTTTGGAGGAAGGTCAATAGGCCGGTGATCCTTGACTAGGGAAACTGATGGTTGGGTCATACCAAAGACTTTAAATGGTACATGTTGGCTTCTCGCTTGTTCAGTATACGAATTTGGAGCATGAGGTCAACAATCTGCCTCTGCGTGGGTTCGAGACCACTGCAATTGACCAACTAACTACTCAATCAACTGCCTGCACACTGCACTATGGGTAATTAAACGGTACTTTGGGTACTTTGGGTGAAGCGGTATTTGTGGTTATACGTTAACCAGTGAGGATATTTCAATTTGCACAATTACAATTCTATATAGCGGCGCACGAGGTGACAGCTTTTCAATTCTTACTCTAATAATTTCTCAAATTAACGCGCGCTTCTTTGATAGTTACCATACATACTTTAGACAATAATAGGATTCAAATGGTCATGCCTTGAGGACTAACCGCTAACATTGTAATTAATAGTAAATATGAATAGTTATGGCAACCCTCCAATTAAGAGTAAATGTCGGGAGTTAGCATGGATACTGATATTATTAATAAATTATTTATAGCTCATGTGGTGGAAAATAACGATTGTATTACATTAATATTTAAATATATAAATGTTTGTGACACATTAAAAGCAGGGACACCAGTTTTGAGATATGACACAACATTAATAAAAAGTTGAACATTTTGAAAATGTGAGAAAAAATTGGACATAATTGTTTTTTGTTCGTTATTTTATCAAAGACATTGGCAAAAAAGTTGAAAATATCAAATTTACTTTTTCTTAAGTTATTCATCAAAGTTCTCGGATTAAACAACCTCTTCTTCTCAATAAAGTCATTTCCAATGTAGACCGAAACATCATATTACACTGTAAAAAAAACGGTTAAATTTACAACCAAATACTGCAGCTAAAACACCAAAGAAAACTTGTTAATTTCACGACCAACTGTAATTAACGATTAAAATTATACAAAATGTTGAAAAATGTACTATTTTTTCGCAAATTTTGGAATGAATTGTAATGTTTACTACTGTATGTCAATTTACAGGTTGTCGTTAAATTTACAAGTTGCCTGTTAATTTTACGAGTTTTCTTTGGCGTTTCAGCTGACGGCCATTTTCTTGTAAATTCAATTTACAGTGTTATACTTTATGATCGTAGTGGGGGACTTTGGCATAATAGTACGTACTTGATGGTACAATGGTACCAAATGACAGCTAAATGTGCACTCTTTGAAGCAATATCAATTTCTAGAAATCAGATTTTTCTACATGTCCCTATGCCTTTACTTTCAGGGTGATCATTTTATATATATCCGGATATATCCGGATATACCCGGATATACCCGGAAGCAATGCCATTCAATGTATAGGTTAGGTACAGTGTATGACCAATTGTGATAATACAATGCGTTAGGGCCTACTGCTAGTAAATAATTCATATTTGTTTTGACCAAAATTCAATGTGTAACTCGAAAGAGGCTCAACTCAAAAAACATTGCTACATGTAATCTGTATTGTAATTCAGCGGCGTTGCTGCTCTTGTTCAACATGTCACTGGTGTTGGTTTGGTTGGCCACCTACACAGGCATGTATTTACTATTATACTGTGATACACCTCGGCAGAACGGACATTATGTTGGCAGTCTCAATTTCGAGATATTTTTTTCTCCAAAATAGATCACTTACACGAAACTCTGCTATGGAATACAACCAACTTCATTAATATAATTCATTAACTTAGATTTTTTGTAGTAGTGACATAAAGCTAGGGTCTGCTCTCTCTTTTTTTTACGCTTATATCTCCACGTAACCAAGGGCCGAATTCATAATACCTGATCAGCCGTGGTGCATACTATTATTATGTAGGCGTATGCACATGTGACCTACCACCACAAAGGCAGCGTAAAGTATTTGTGGGGGGGGGGGGAGAAATGAGATTATTTAATATTATGATTGTATAGTTCAATACCTTTAGAATGATATATAATTAAGCATGATATATAGAAAACACAGCTATGCTTTCCACATAATATATTTGCGCGCTCCAGCCATTAACCAAAAGTCCCTGATAACTCAAAAAGTACATTTGCAAATTTACGCCGTTTTTGTGGTAGAAGATCACATAATTATGTATGGGTTAAATAAACAGTCAATCCTATCAATATATATATATGTAAATAGGCCTGCATATGGCAGAAAACGATGAAAAGCCACATTGTGCTGAATAACTGCATTGTACTACAGTATTGCATTGAGAAATATAAAATACAGTTTTTCACTAGTTTTGAGGTATAGAAAATTTAAATCAAAAGTCCCACATCCAGTAGGTTTGGAAATTGAAGAGCAACGTTAAGACATTATCTGTGTACACTGCTACAAGACAGGACATCCCCACCCTCCCAAGGTCCAAACATGGAAGGTACTTGTATCGACTGATTTTCTAGCCTATATGGAATATCAAGTAGACCACATTCGTTGATACCTTTCAACATATTTTTGAATGGCTTACTACAACCGGACCCCACAATCAGTCGACTCTCGCTAGTGTCTCCCAGTATAGCCGTGTGTGCATGGCAGCGTGCATGGCAGTGGCCCCTTCCCCCCGGTCAATTATCTTGGTTCGTAGGCTATAACTGGTGAGGGGCGTCCATCGGATGAGGACATAAAACAGCGGTACGGATACGGATTTTCCCTTTTTCTGTTCTCAACCTGTGGTGTCCCTGGTAGGTGGGTGCTGCCTGGTGGGTGGGGGATGAACGCACGGCGGGGCGCGCGCTATACGGGCTCCATGGCCGCGTAACTATAGGTACGGATTTTCCCTTTTTCTGTTCTCAACCTGTGGTGTCCCTGGTGGGTGGGTGCTGCCTGGTGAGTGGGGGATGAATGCACGGCGGCAAAACACAGTATTATTACTCCACGACACTCTTTAAGCCACATCATATTCATAAATAACATTTATAATCAGTTGGGTGTTCAGAATTTATTAGTAGACTTAAAATTTGTACATTTATTAAATAGTGCATAGAAACAAGAATCAATGGGAACATTGAGGTCGTTTTTTAGCGTCTAATTCACTAAACGAAAAACAGTATTTTTATTGGTTATTTACCGATTAGACCGAAGAAGCCTAGCCTAGCCTAGCCGAATGTATGCCAAAATGTATACTAACATTGTAACGTTAGGCATAGGCATAACGTTACTATTGGAGTAACAACTTCAGGTCTAACCCTATGTAGGCTTGCAGTATTTTGAAAGGAAGAACTATTACTTAAACATACAAATTCTGGACCATCATCGTATCAATTAATCCTATAATTTCCTGATGTTTCATGTTGCATTTTTAAAGAAAGTATTCCTCTGTTTATGTGCTTGCGATAATCGCACCAATCTACTGTAGCTAGCTATTAATCAAATATTCAGAACAACAAACTCAGTCATGTGATCTCATTTAGTTTGTCCACTCGACTCTTCCACTCAGCGTTGTCGGGCCGTATCGGCACTATTCTGCACAGTACCTTGGCTAACTGCCACACACAGCGCTGCGTGCACACTCGGGTCCGAACTGCCGCCGATGTGTATGAATCGAATGAATGAACAGGTTTCCTGGCCCTTTTCAACGCAGTGGTTATATGAGCCACCCAAAGCCTTTGATATACCAGTT